>PVHY01011599.1:0-47300 GCA_004024945.1 Uropsilus gracilis | reverse complement strand
CTCAGTCAGCATTTCATTACTAAAATAGTCCCTAACAACACTGCCAGCAGAAAATATGCACAATTGATAATAATTTATGAGATTCTTGCTCCAGTGGGAGGTTTTAAGTGATTTTCTCAAAGCAAGACCATGCTAGAGAGCACCTTCTTCTAGCAGCTCTGAAAGGACTAAGACAAAGTGGTGGGGCAAAGGGGAGTCCAGTCAGAGCCCTTGGGAGCTGGCACACACTTTTAACACCTTTATAATCTAACTGCTTTCAAAACATGTAGCATGACATTCCTTTTCTGCCTGAGGAAGAAGAGACTGAAGTAAGAGGAAAAGAAATTCTATTTCCCCTGTTCCACTTGTAAATGCAAACAAAGAAAAATGTAGGGTTTACTTCTACCTGCCAGAGGTATTTCTCCACAAAAGGAAAACAGAAGTCAGGAAGCCTGCACTCTAAACCTTTAACAGCAGCTTCCCCTCAATGGAGCTCCAGGAGGGCAAGAGGTAGAAGGAAGAAGGGATTTAGTTAGGACACCTTTTTCACACCATTTAAAAGTTCTACGGGACAAGTATTATCTGTAATTTTAAAAAATCAGTAAAAGCTGTAAAGAGAAAGAAAATTATTTTATTATGACACTGATACAAAGTGATCAAAGTGATATAAACAGGAGATTCAAAACCCTATAGGTAAATAAGATTTAACGGCTATTTGTAAAAATTAAAAACCAAGTCACTTTGTCTTTCTTTAAGAAGACACAATCTTGTTTGATGTCAAAATGAAGACCAAAAAAGTTAAAAAAAAAAACAAATAAACAAAACCTGAAATCTAAGTACACAGAATGTTTGTATAAGTGACACTGACTGGGGACAAAACTTTACAATGACCTACGAATAAATATAAATTAAAATATGACGGCTCAGGGGGTATGTCATTAGTATTCTCAGGTATCCTTTTTCAAGGAGACAGAGCCCCAACGTAAGCCAAAATTAAATATGCTACAACTGTTGCTGCTTCTTGCGACCACCATGATGCTAATAAGGTTCTGAATTCCTGGTTAAATTCATCAGAATAAAATCCAAATACATAATGGGGTATCGAAATGGTCCCTAATATTAATCCATAACCAACCAACTCATCTGCAACTTCCTCAGGCCTTTTCATGTTTTAGTATTATTCTTAAAGAACTGACACCTTGAAAATTCTACTACACCACCTAGATTTTATAATTTACAGAGAAATGGTGGCAATCCATTCTTTTTCCCCCCACTAGTGAATTCCCAACTGTGTTGTAGAGCAGACTGAAAAGAAGCAAGACTTTCACCATGATTTGCTTGAATCACTGTCCAAATAGGATGCCATATTTATGGTAAAGCCAGCAAATGATTGCCGAAGTAAATTCAGTTTACAATATAGAGCCCTGATTAAATGTGTTTCTGAACTCACAGAACAGCAAACATCATTTCTGTTTTTGGAGCAATCTGCCAAACTTCTTAGATTATCATAAATGATTTGGGGAAAAAAAGAAAAGATTAAAAGTAAATTCTCTCGAACTACTGAAATATCCTAAAGATATCCCCAAACTATTTTTTTCCTATAAATTCGTAACTTTTTCTGGGTAGAAAAGAACAACTCAATGTACAATCTATTCCAGAGAAAACACACTGCCTTTAAATTCAAAGGCCAAATAAAGGAAGGCTGGAGGTTAGAGAGTAAAATCCTTGGGTATGGGACTCCCTAGAAGATACAGATACATATATATAAACTGCAAACTGATTTTTTCAAAATATGAATTGTGAGAGCCCATGTTGCAGAAGAAAGTAGGGAGAAAAATTTTGAAGAATTTGACAGCCCCAGATCAGAACAGCCAAACATGTTCCTGTCATCAGGCAGAGTTAGAAGATACTAGGAGCATATGCTGGGTGAATGTATGATGATCATGGTAGGTGACTCAGCTACCCATATCTTCAAAGTCTGTCCCTGGTTCCTCTACTTTAGGCTGAAAGATTCTAAAACAGAATTTAAACCTCAGATCTGAATGACTCACACATCATCAAAACAAACCCATGGAAGAAAGAATTTCCATTAATGATTCTGAATAAATGTATTCAGTTTTTTTTTCTTTTTTGGTTACTTCAGAATTTGAAATACAAGCAGTGCTCACTCTTGTGAAACATGAATTATACACTCCAAGAATGCATTAATGTATGATAAAGAATCATCCTTAAATTAAAATATCCCAATTAGGTAGGGTTCTTCTTAACCTAGAGGATATCTCTAACACTACAGCATATAACAATAAAGGTTCCTCACTCAATTTCCAACATAAAAATCAGTAATAGGTATAAAGTGATAAAATGTACTAAATCAATATGAAACCAAAAGCTAATCCTAAAATGTTTCAGGAATTTGAAGACTGAACAATGATTGAGGAATCAGTGATGCGAATTTTCTGCCTCTAATACAAATTCAATAGACCACTCCGAACTTTACCAGAAGCAGTCTACAATTTTTAAGCGTGCTTTATAAAGCTGTGTACTTGAAGCATCCCTGCCAAAGAAAGGAATTAACCTGAAAACACTAATTCAGCTTTTCAGAATCACCCAATTCGAAGACAGTAATATGTTGGTAATGGACACTTGTGCAAATGAGCTTCTATCACATTCCTGCGCAACAGTGGAAGCTGGCATTCTAGTGCCAGCAATCATGTCTGACTGTACACATCTGCCTAAGAAGCAGGTATGTTTTCCTTTAGCAAGCTAAATTTTTAAAACTTCAATGAAGAATTTACTCCAGCTACACTAAAAGAAAATGTTTATCTTATATGATCTATCGTGTTAGGTACGCAATGCACGCGGTATTACTCCTTCCTTAAAAATGTATATGCAGAGAAGTGCTCAAAAATTCCTTTTATTTTATGAAACTATGCTTGATTTAAAATTTCAATGGGAAAAGATAACATGGCCAAATTTTCTCACTTTTACAAAATAAATATTCTCATACATAAAACTTTAGGGAAAATGTAAACTGCCTTTCAGGAAGTACCAACTCTTCAAGAAAAAATGTGTAAGATACTCTTCTTGAAAATACCATTTGAACTTCTTAGAATATCATCTTATGACATGAAATATGAAGTGATATGTTTCTATGTGTTTTTTTTACTCAATGGTACTAAAATCTGTCTTAACAGCTACAAAGAATAGCTACCAGCTATTCTTTCTTTTCATTTATGAGACACTGGTCTACTCTGTGTAGCTGAAGTGTAAAAATGCACAAATTAAACAAAGGTAAGCTATACACATCATGAAATATAAATTTATCAATTGTTTATTTATAATTAGATTTGGTTTCCCAGTTGTAACAATTCATTTGTGCTTTAACTTGGAATTTTTCTGTCACACCTAAATTAAGGATTGTACCTCAAGTTTGCATTACCAGGACAACAATATATGGAGAAAAATGAGTATATTATACAAAAAAAAACTTAGAGTAGACTTTAATTTTAATCATTTCTAAAAATACATTTCAATTATAAATTAAAGACATTTAGAAATGATGAATAATGTTAACTTTTAATATGACAGGTAAAAGACTGTTCAACACATTTGCATTTGTGCAATTACTCCGCCATCTGATATTACTGCCTTAATAGAAATTATTAATCCCAATGAATATACTTTAGTATAACATCAAATAATGCATGTAATCTCTTTAAAACTGTCAGTTTAAAAAGTAGACTATTATGATGAAAAAAGACATTTCTCTACATTTATTTAATTCATGCACTTTTTACTAAGGTATAGCCAAAACAATTACAATTTTTATAACAACTAAAATCTTAAATAAATCTAAAATCTATAAAAACTGAGAACTCAATTTTTGCTAAAACAGAACAGAAAAATTATAAGTATAATCTGTCCCTAAGAGAAAACTTTGCCTTTAGGGTGGAAAAGAACAAAATATTTATTAATATATGTCAATGTCACTACCCAGGATTTCAATCACATAAGAGTAAAACTGGGTCTTTTTTTTTTTTTTTTTTTTTTTACCCTACCAAAATTTCATTCGGTTTTTCTATAAAAGAGTTTCATCATTTCATCATTATACATTAAAAGAGTCTCTGCAAACAAAAAGCAATTGAGTTTAAATTTGTTTTTGAACAATCTCTTGCCGACTTCCTGGTAAGGATTATTTATTACATCCCAATTATAGCACATCATTCCCTCTAATTGCTTTAATAGTAAACTTTAAATAGTGGGAATTTTTTTTTTTCCTGCGAACACGAGTGAATGCAAAGACCAATAATGAACCACTGGCGTGTAAAGTTCACATTGTTTAATGAACAGTAACACTTGGGATTCTTCTTTAGAATGAATCAGTTAGGAAGGTAGGTAAAAAAAAAAAAAGTAAGGAAGTTCCTTTACTTTCCTTTTACCTTTTCCTGCATCAGTCATATTTAAGAACTAGAACGTTTAACTTTAATCAAGGAGTATCTCCCAATGTGATGTGGAGGACAAGATGTGTGAGATGGACTTCTATTCTTAGACTTGCTACAATTTTCTCTAGTAATTAGGGAGCTATATGTCCCTGATTGAATGATGCTAACAAGTTCCTGCAGTTTCTACTCTAGCAAAAACTCAGAGACCCAAAACAGCTCATTTCAGGATTATGCAATCTGGTTATTAAAGCATAGAAAATTCCTTTACAGTTTTATATCTAAAGAGATTTTCTAAAAGAGACAGAGCCTTCAGCCAAAATGATTTCCCAAAGAAGGAAGAAAGTTACGAGTGATCATGCAATGTATTTAAGAAAAAAAAATCTATACAAGTTTGTCGAAAACCTCATTTTTCATAATTTATACATTTTTGAGACTTACCCAAAGAAAGAGCAAAAGATACCATTGCACACACAACTACTACTACTTGCAATATCGCATGGAACATCAACACTCTTTCCTGATTTGGTAAAAGTTACTAGTGCATTTACAGCCCATTGGCATCTTTATTTTAAAATATAAAGACATGCCAGAATCAATGAAATTGGCATTTACAATGGCTAAGATGGGTCAATATAACACATTGAGAGAAATAAACATATATAAACTGGAAACTGTTGGGGAAGTAGGCTGAGTCCAAGCAAGAGGATACTCACGTACCTTAAGGACTTCCATGGGTACCTGGGTGGCAGAGGGAAGGGTGGTGGGCACACTGACGTTTATGGCCGGTGTCTGACTCACGGGTACTCTCTGTTGCATGAACTGGGCCGCCTGCAGCTTCTGCTGCTGCTCCCTGCGCTCCTGCTCCTGCATCTGCTCACGCATGAGTTGCTGGCGTAGCAAGATGCGTGATGTCATACTGGAGGAGCTTATCGGAGGCTTGGAGGCCCCAGGATGCTCCTCGGAATTGCTGTGGGAAAACCAAATCGCACATTTAGTTTCCTAATGAGACCCTTCATTTGCATTTTGGGATATCCTAAAGTGCACTAAACTATGAAATGAGTCTGTGCAAATATAATCAAGTCACAGAATAGTACTCCACATAATTGAAAATCAAGAGGTGACAGGATTCAAATCATTAGTAGTTGAATGAAAGAAATTAAGTCAGCTTGATTGCATCTAGGCATTTTTATCATGTGATTTTTTTTTCTGACATTTTATTCTACATACCACTCATCACCAAATATAGGGCTGTCATATGAAGTGCCAAGAAGCAATGCATCTTAAATCGCACCCAAATTCCACTTTGAAAAATAAACTGTTCATTTTTATAATTGAATCTAACCAAGTACCTAGTCTGTACTTCTACATGTTATCTGGATACCTTGAAAATATTAGAATGTATTCTAAAATGGAAAAGTTTAAAGAAAAAGTGAACTTTGTGTGGGGACACACAAAGTTTCATAAGATAAACTTCACATATTTTCATAAGATACAAGAAGCAAACACCATTAATAGAAGAAATATTTGGACTAGAAAGTTAACACTGAAGTCGACATTAGTCTTTGGAAATGGGAGCAGAAGACAAGCTGCTTTGACAACTCAATTCTTCTCCGCTTGGTTGTCTTTGTACTGTCTTTTCTTCTGATTCATCTTGACATGACCTCTCCTAGATGAGCTCTGTGCACTCCCCATGAGTCCAACTTCTAATGGTTTTGGTACTTATGCTACCCAAAAGATCTAAAATGCTAAAATAATGGTTATAAGAACTAAACACTTTCTAATTTCCCTAACTCTGGTTTTCAGTTGTTTATCTTGCCAACATTCCAACACCAAGCTATTAAACTTCCTGACTCAGTTTTCTTATCTAGGAAACAGGTGTACCAATATCCCTCTTTTTTCAAAGTTGAAGAAGTTTTTTAAATATCTATTACATTATATATACTTTAAGTCCTAGTTCTTAGCGATTTTGTGAATAATGAAAAAAAATGAACAAAAAATGCATATAACTCCCCAGGCATAATGAGTGCTAAGTAGTTTTGTCTCAGTAAATGGTCACTCAGTAAATGGTCATTATTATTTGCTAGAAAATTTAATATATTTTTACTACTAGCAATGTAATTTTCTAAAAGATCTTTCTCCTTTCAACAAATACAAAAACTTTGTCTCTAGAAACAGAAAAAACAATTAGTATTTGATAAAATATTCACTCCTGAGTAAGTCATTCCCCAAAGCAGGTAGATGCACCATTAGCTTCCTTCTTTAAGGGTGAATCCCACTATTGTTTTTAACTTGCGACAAAAGACAAAAGCCTTTAAATCAGTGCTCATTCATATGGACTCTCTTAAAGATGCCAAACTTCAAATTCTGTAGGTTACAAAATGTGCTAGCATATGAAGAAGTATTTTTGTTTTACCCTCACACAGTTCTAGAAAACCAGAAAACTAAAATTTGTGAGTTTACCATAATTCACAACCAGAAGTTTATTCAGTAAACTTTCATAGGTTCATGCAATATAATAATATACTGTCACTAAAAATGGTATAGACATATATTTACTATTATTTATAAAAGTGACACAACACAGTAAACTTACAAAAGTCAGATGCAAAATAATAGTCAAGGTATAATCCAATTAGAAAAATGCTCAATACAAGAAAATGTAAAATGATGTTACTGAGTCATTGCCAGTATATTTTATAATCTTTAAACAAAAGTCTCATCAGAAAGTTGTAAAATTATTTATACAACTTGTTTCATAGATGTCAATGGACAATAATTCTAAGAAAATAATTCAAAATGTAGAAAACCTGATCTTACAAAGTCATTTACAAAGTGCAAAATATTCTGAGCTATCTAAATTTGCCCCCAATAAGAGAATGCTTGTGTTAACTATGAGGGGAAACGGTAGATGAAAGTTTCAGTTACATGATGAGCAAGTGCTGTGGATTTAACATATAGGGTAGTAAATATACATCAATAAAGCTGGGGTTAAAGAGAGGGGTAAAGTCATTTAAAAGAGTCAAGCATAAAATAGCTTTTTAAAAAGTTCAATTATGGCACTTAATGTGATAATGTATTACAAACTTTTTAATTACAACTATACAGCAAATAAAAAGTGCATATAAGAGTAAATTGAAAAGAGGAAAGTATTTTAATTTAAAATAAGTAAATACACACACAAATGCACACATATAACTAGCAAGAAATGCATAAATTGATAATCACGGTTGTCAGACTAGGAGTGGAATGACAGGTCGATTTCTGTTTTTCCATATTATGCTTAAACCATAATATTTTTCTCAATGGCAGAATATATGCCACCAATCTAAATTCCATTAAATCTAATCAACTAATTTAGGAAAGGATACACAACCACAGATGATCAAAGTCATCATTTGGCTAGAAAGTATTTTGACAAGAGGATAGGAAAATAGTTATGGTACAGTGGTTTTCTTGGAAGTCTTCAGGATTCCAGAAGACTTAAACCCTCTTTCTTTTACTGTTTCCTACAGAAGCTCTCATAGTGAAAAATGTTAATACTCACTTATGACTTTAATATCCTAACTCATCCACACAATAAAAACACCTAGTCATGACTCAAAACAGTCTATTCACGTAAGGTTCTACTGTAAGACTATCAGAAGAAAATGTATTTTTCCACTCTTTGAGTATGTGTTCAAAGCTCAACTTTTCTTTCCTAAATCAAAAAGATGGGAAACTACTTAAAAATAAATAAATGAATGACTAAATAAATAAGAACTTTTATATTGAAAGCCTGTCAGATTAAAACATTCCCAGAGAGACTGATCCTTCTGATAAAAACAGGAGAAAACCTTTGTGTTGTGGCAAAGGCAGCTGTGGAATAATCGCACTAATTAGCTGCTCAAGACAAGCCAATGGCTGTGATACTGAAGGGGGGGGATAGGGGGAAGGAGAAAATCCTTTCAATTAACAGTAAAGCATTCTTGAAGCATCTTAAATTAAAATTACTAGTTATCAACCACACTATGGCTTCAGACTTTAAGGTCAAAAGCAGTATCACTTTAAGCACTTACTATAAAATCCTGTCAGAAAAAACCACATATCTACACATGGACTAGTATAAATGAATTGATGTCCCAATAAATAAAATCTAGCAGAGTTCAGCTAACTGACATTATTTTAATAAATCATCTCAAAGAAAAAAATGTGCAAAGGAAATAGTCACTTCACTGCACATACTCCCTGTGGGTTATTTCCATGTTGTTAAAGATGTCTTCCAGGTTCTCACCTTTACTCTCCATCTTTTAAACATTCCCTTCCTATTAGAAAGAACTGATTCTGTAATTATCACCCTATAGACAAAAATGAAGCTATCTACACTTCAAAACATTAACGGAACAAATGAGCATAGTGCTTCAAACTCAGAATCAAGGTGTACATGGAATTATTATAGGCAACTACAAAGCTTATTTTTAAAATGAGGGCCTGATACTGAAGACACTGATGATAAGCAAGGAGAATTATTCAAATATATTTAATTGTAAAAGCTAACTGAACTCATCCAGGGTCACTGAAGCTCAATCTGCATTATATAATCCCAATTGCATGAGTCTGATTCCCTTTAACCACATTATAAAACGGTCATTTATGCCACAAACAGTCCTTGGCTGGTCTCTCTATGCTAGGTATTGGAAATACCTGGTTTCTAATCACGGAGTTTAGTTATGATCACATAATTCTTCTGAGAAACCTTAACTAAATTAAGCCAATTATATAGCTTATCTGACTTTTAGTTGGTTTCATGTTTAAAGATATACCTCTCACAGTACCCTTTGAATCCCTTTGAAAATACCCTTTGAAAGCCTATTGAAGAAGAGGCAGATGCCTTTAGCAACACTTACCCAAATCATTAAGGTCAGATACAATTACCCTGAGAAATGAGAATGGCTCACCGTCTCAAGATCATCAACAGATTCAGGTTCTAACTCAGTCACTGCAGAGGAGTGTGACTTTTAACAAGTCACTCGACCTCGGTAAGACTCCCCAAAACCCAGATCCCATCTGTCCTGCAGCAATTGAACGAGGTAATGTCAGCTAAATTAAAATTGCTCAGCATAGTGGTAGAATATGAACAATTCATACCCATTAAATGTGACTTGAGCCCCTATCTGGATGGCTAAACTTATATTTTTGTTCCTTACAGTCTTCCCATATTTTATAATGGTATAGGTATGTGGACTTTTGCTTGGAATTATCTAGCACATTCCCCAATTCAAATAGTTTCACTTAAATATATGAAAAATCCCATTATGTCCAATATCTTGCCATCCAACTAATATTTTAACACACCTCACCTTAGTGACATCAATACTTTTTTACTTGACCTTTTGAATCAGCCTTTGATCTCCATATTCCTGTCATCCAAGGAAGCTGAAACTCATTCTCTAGGCTGAAGGGACTATTAACCTTATTTCTGAATTTACACTCTTCAATTGCACACAGAGCGTCCAGCTCTCCTATTATTAATCTGTGGCTGTGGCCAAGTCAGTCATTCTCTTTGAGAGTGTTTAATACTTCTGCCTCTCAGTGCTGTGATGAGGACTAGCATTTAAAACAGTTGTAGTAGTTGTAATTTGGTAATAGTTGTAAAACCAGGAACACAGTCCAATAAACAAGAACATAGTCCAATAAACTAGAACAGAGTTCAGAAACTAGTAGTAAAAACAATAATGTAAAGCCATGAAGATGCTACCTCTTTTTGTGATGCAAATAAGCAATTTTGTAAAAGCCTATACGCAACTTTAGGTCATAACAGATCTATCTTTCAATGTTTAGACAATTGACTTTCATTCAGAGAATGTAGTAAAAAATGTAACATAATGAAATGTGTGAAAAGAGATAATTTATCCTGCAATTCTCTCTTAAGACATAAAGTAAATATCCTAGTATTTTTCTCCAGCAAAAATAAACTTCATTATAATTATTCAGCTGAAAGACCTCAAAGTCTAGCATTTACCAACACTAGGGTGCCTCTGTTATCATGTCCTGCATAAAGACAATGGCTGTTGCTCGATACAGAGCAGAGACACAGAAAAGCACAACTGACATAAAAGACATAACAGATGAAAAAGTCAAGTTATGGATATTCTAAGCTCTAGGAGTCTCCAAATGCAAAAATGTTGACTATGACAAAACAGGTGAGGATTGTAGAATCAAAATGCCTAATCACCATCTCTGAAAATTTAGCATAAATAAGGCTTTAGAAACAATATATTTATAAATCTTTGCTGCTGATTCTGACACCTGACCATATTTATATATGAATAGCCAAACACCTGAGATCGCCCATATGTTTGGCAGGAAAAGTGGAGCATGGACACATGTCTCTGATTCTTAAACCAGAATATGTTCTTCCATGTTTGAGGAAACTAACATTCCATTCTCCCCATCCAGTATGCCTGATAAGAACTCTAAAGAGTCCTTCT
Organism: Uropsilus gracilis; assembly: GCA_004024945.1. Taxonomy (NCBI): domain Eukaryota; kingdom Metazoa; phylum Chordata; class Mammalia; order Eulipotyphla; family Talpidae; genus Uropsilus; species Uropsilus gracilis. The sequence goes on along the minus strand of PVHY01011599.1, from coordinate 36,412 downwards.
GATCATGAACTGAATATGCTGAATGGAATGGAATGAGAGAGACTACTGCTGCCAAAGGAGCTAGAAAAACAAACAAAAACATCTGTCTAGAAACTGCCAGTGGATCTTTATGACTACAAATAGATACTTTATCATAAATAAAGGGTCTCATAGGATAAATCTATAGAAATTGCCCCCAAGCAGCTCATTCTCTCAGCAAAATGAAATTCTTAAGAGTCTTTGAAAGTGCTTTCAAGTGCACAAATCACTGCAGTAAGAGTTGGTAAATAGACTTATGTTTTTAAATGATAGTCTGGATATCTAACATTTCAGAATGATCAACACTTCCGTTATCTTCATCTCTCAGTTCCTCTATAGTAATCACTCCATAAGTGTAAGGATGACTTGTCACCCTATATGGTGGAAGCAAGTACCAGTAAGAAAATGTATTGTCATTTGTATGCAAACTAACTGAGGGTATAAAACCTATGAATGTGACAATACTCAGTTTCACAGTTTCAATCAAAACTTGGAATCTTCTAAATTTTTTATTGCCAACCTCATTTTCAGTGGTTTTAAAAAAGAAAATCTCCCCAAATTCCCTTTTTTTCTAGCAACATTACCAGTTCAGAGACCAAATACTACAGGATTCTGACACAGTGAAAATACATGAGTTTGTGTTATTTCTTTCCTTTTCTTTCAACTTCACAAACATTTAAAAGTTTTTGAAGACCAGATTTGAGGGTAGTGTGTGGTGTCCAAACTAGACAGCACCCTTAGAGTTATTCACCTTTTACAAAAGGAGGAAAACAAAGTCAATAGAAAAAAATAAATCTATTTTTCAACACTCAGAAATGAATTAGTAAAAGTTGGAGACTCTCTGTACTGGTCCAGGTTTAATAATCTTTAAGATAGTTCTCTAGCAAGTAACAAAATTAACCTCAATAACTAATCAAATCTAAATCAAAAAGAACATTAGCAAGACTCCCAATTTATCAACATTATATATATATATATATCTATATATATATATGAGGGTATAAATATAATACCCTGGGTTATAAGAATAGTAAATATTTCTTTATACATATTTTATCTCACCATTTTACTTTCATTTTCATGTATTATTAGTACACTGAAACATGTATATAATCTATAAATAAAATAAAAACATGTTGACAGAGTTAGCTTAAAAAGTCTTTAAATAGGAAGGATGATCAGAATTGTTTGGAAACCTCTAATAAGTGACCAATGTTCTTCCAGGGAAATTTTTTCAACAGCTTTTTTTAAGTTGATTATTTTCAATACTTCCAAAGGATTTGTCACTTCTATACACTCCAGTTAAGAAGCATCTTTTAACATAAACCACTTAAACCAAGGATATGATGGCTCTATGTTAGGACCCCATGTTAGAACCACAACTGATTTCCATTTTCCACAGGTGCCATGATGAGTTAACAATCTTCACACTGTGTTCCCTTCAAGAAAATGGTCCCTCAGAGCCTGCCCATCAAAAGGTTATAAAGGTAGATGAAGTTGAGATACCACCCACTCAAGCTTTCTGTCTTTCATATCAATCTTCCACTAAACAACACTCTAGAATTCAGATTTACTATATGCAACTATAAAATCCTCTTCACCTCTAGCTATTATGTTGTAAAAGATTCTGAAAAATGTGTCCCCTGTTAAGTGTGTGTATATTTTGATAAAGCCTGACATGATATTCCAGAGTATTTTTAAAAGAATTAACTTTTTACCCCTAACTATGAAATCTAATGACAGAATTCAGACTTGATAGTAAAATAATTAGCAGTATCTTTTTAAAGACAGAAATCCCTTCTATCCCTCCTCAAATAACTAAGCTAGTCTATCTGTCTAGACAACATCATTAAAGAGAAAATTCAAAAGCTTTAGATTACCGGCATTTAACAATTACTACATGTTGAGAGTATATCTATCAAGATGCAGAGTTTATAATATGTGTGGAAATTAAGACAGAAAAACAATTATGGTCTCTGAAGCAGCAAACGTGTGCACTTGTCAGAATTTAGGAGGTAATATAACAAGTAGTGGTAATGATTTATAGAGACCATGTGTTATTTATGCCCACATAGCATCCTGTCCCAATGATTTCACCTTGAGAATCAGTCTCTTCAATTTTAGTTCATAAGATCACAGTGGTACTACTAATTCTAGATAAATGTATTACCCAGGCTTGACACTTGCATATCCCTTGAATGGGTTTGTGATTCAAGACGGTCCAATTAAAGATCACCTTTAAGTCTTTGACTAGATTGTTAAGGTAGAAGAATTATCTTTATATTAAAATTTGGAAAGACAGAAGAAAGTAAATCCAGAATTTCCTGAGCCCACCTGAATAGAAAGCCAAACTACATGAAAGAGTAATATGAATTCAAGGAGGAAAGAGAACTAAGAAAAGGGAGAACATTGAGCACTGGATCAAACTATCCCTGAAATTTCAAAAGCCTTCAGTGTTTGACACTGATTTATAAGAGACAATCAAACTTCATTTTTGCTTAATTGATGCATTCTAGTATGCCATAGTTGAATTTTGTAATCCTTTAAAAATGTTATTCTGAGAAAAAAACCTAAGATATGTATTTCAATCAATCTTATATCTATTGACCTATTTTCACCTTGTTATGATGATATTCTGCCACCTAGAATAATTCCCAGCTCTCCAGGATCTAGTTTGGCTTAATGCCTAAGTTTTGCCAAAGATACTTAAGCAAAGATACTAGTACTTCCAGGTATTGTCCTTAAAGAGAGACCCTTTTTGCAACTTCTGCCATCATGTTTCCTGGAATTTGATTATATTGGCTGGAGTTCAAACAGTCACTTTGAACCACAAGGATGAAGTTCAGACTTAAGTATGAAACTGAAAAGTCCTCTATCTTGATCTGGTAGAGCAAGATCTATGAGAATAGGGATTTTTATGTATTGTATTCACATATGGATTCTCTAGCCCCCCAAAAGATTATATATAACATGATAAAACAAAATATTTGCTGAATGGGTAAATTTTGTATCTGAAGTATAACAAATACCTCACTTTCTAAAACCAGGTAATACTAGAACCTTAGTGTTGGAAGACATTTACTTAGATTATTTCCTTGAATTCCTTTACTTTTTTATTCAAGAAGCTTTGAGTTCTAGAGAACTTCTAGGGTTCTAGAGTCCTTAATTCAAAGACAAATTTTCACACCACATTTTAAGATTTCCAAAGTCAGAATAGATCCTATAATCAATATATATATTTAACAGAATTTTCTTCTCCACCAGTTACCTTACAATCACCAGTGAATTAGAGATAAGGAAATATATTTGACACTGCACTCATCATCGTCCCTCAAAAACTTAAAGGATTTATTGGTGGTAATTTAGAAGTCTGGGTATTGGAGAAAATAAATAAATAAAAAGGCAGATGAAAAACCATCAATTTATTCAGTACCTTAAGTGAAAATCCGTAGGACACAACAGAGAAGAACATAAGAATGGAACCATAATACCTATGTGTAATCCTGGCTCTATCATTTCTCACAAAATTTACACAGGATTTTTTTTCACCTGTTCAAACCTCAATTTTCTCATCTGCAAAATGGAGGGAGGGAAAAAGTACCATTGACATATGACAATCATAAAAATTAAGTTGTATTAACATAGGTGAAATACTTATAATAGGGTTCAGCACACCCTGTGTAAAGTACAGAATTGTTAGGCAATGACTATGCTGTATTTTGATTCCCAAACTGATGTCCTCTGAGCATTTTATCATCTCAAAACTAGTAAAAACCAACAAGTTCTTTTCTAGGAAATTAAAACTCTTAAAAATCTGCCTCTTTGCTTTCCTAGAGTGAAATACAGAAAAAATAAATAATTCACAGGTGTGCCCTTCCTAAAAGAACAGGCACAAAGAAGTTAATGGGCAACAGCTCACTGAACAAGTTTTCTCAAAGACATTTGCTTAGAAATTCATTCTGAGAGTTTAGAAGGTATTTAATTAATCAGTATTTAATTAGATTAATCAGGCAATTAATCAGAAAAAGATATTCCATATCAATAAGAGTTGAAATTAAGAACTAATTTGGGTTAAGTCCAAGGATGACAGTTACTGTCCTCACACTGCATCAGAATGGTATGTTTGATCTTTTCATGCCATCTATTAATTTAAGGTTAATATTAAAAAAAATAGGAGGATACATGGTATATTCTTAGGTGATATGAATCTCAAAAAGTTGCCATCACCTCCCTATTACCTGATTTACAAAACAAGAAACATAACATTTCTAGCATATATACATTTCAAATATATAATTATATTTGTTCATAAAATGCTGTATCATTTTAGAGCGATGAGTAATTCAACTGTTTCAATGACATATAGAATTCAATTCTTTTAATGACAAAAAAATATAAAAGCAAACTCAAAATAGCAAAAATAGCACAAGTAATGAGAAATCATTTTAAAAGCTACTATACCACCTTTTAAATCTGGATCTACTGGACATGGTGAACTTTAAACACACATATTTGTGGGAATTTCATATTTTTAAGAATAACATTCTAAAAATAGTTCTGTTATATTTAGTACTTTTCCATTATTCTTGTCTTTAAACACACCTTCACAAGCTGCTGAACATAATACTTTTCTGACTTAATCAGAAGCTCTCTCATGACCCAGGAACATTCAGTAAATAATTATTAAGCTCCAGAGGTGGCTTTTGCATAAGTTGATTTGCTTGAATGCCTATTCACTTAAGGACACAGCTTTTAGTATTGTTTTCAAATCTAATCAGCTAACATTAAAAGCAAAGGAAGTGGGGGGGGGGTTCCATCATCCATTTGGCATTTCTTCATTTTAGTATTTCTTTGAAACTACAGACTTTAAACTTGTCCTACATTTATATGCCAAACAGATCATTCTGATTTCAGAATGTTTTGTTTTCTTCTCACAGGGGAAAAAAAGAAAAAAAAAGAAAGACATCAATATAGAATAATGCAATGAGATGTTTATTAATGCAATGGTTACTATTCTAGTGCCAGGAACCCAAAAAAAAAAAAAAAAAAGGAGAAACAAAAAAAATGCAAAGTGTTTGCAATGGAACAGTTTTGACAAATGTTATTACTGAAGACAATGGTTTTCCTGAAGAAAACCTTTTTTAATCCATAACAAAGCTGGGCTGCAGGCTGCCTTATAATCATAAATCAAGCTCTCTTCTCACACAGATTTCAAGCAGTCGTTTTTTTTGGACATTATTAATTTAAGACTAACACTCAATTTAAAAAAAAGACAAAGCTAATGAGCTAGCATTTCCATTCCCCCCTACATATTAGTCGCTATCCTTGTCATATCCACCTACTAGAGGTTACAGCTGAAACTGATTAAAGCCTCAGTCACAAAGTAACAGTTCCAGTATTTTTAACTCCCAATGAAACCTTCCCATTTTCTGTCCTCCCCCTTAAAAAAAATCGCTCCTGTTAAGTAGTCCCAGGGTTATTTCCAGAATAAAACTTCACTTACAGATATAAGCTTTCAAAGGAGCAAGGCATGAACATCTGAACTCTAAGCGCCTCCATCTTTTTTTCTTTAAGGTGTTCTGCAAGCCCTTGGCGAAGAGTGAAAGTCAAAGTTAGTTCTGGCACTGGCTGTGTCACTAGGGGTGGCTCCTGATAAGGCCGTGGAAACTCCAATCCAAACACAGCTCGTGCCAGAATGGTGCCTGGTGTCTGTCTGCAACAGCAGACCTGTTTAATCCAGTACCTACTGTACCTGCAGCACAAAAATGCTGCCTCACACTGCAAAGGGGGCTAAAGCAAGGACCCACACACAGCCAGAAATCCAACCCAGCAGCCAGGCAGCACCTCAGGATGCTTACTTAGCTTTCCTGAATGCAGGTACTGGTTGAGGCTTGCAGAGACTGCATGTTATTAGAGAACTTGAAAAATAGAGGTAATATCACAGAGTGATGAATTTTTAACACTTAATTGAGTCATGGACTCTGGGAGGTTTGTGGGATGCTCATGCCTCTGCTCAGTTTGGGTGATCGCAGGCATCAGCTCATCATAGACCTCTAGCTGCTTTGCACCCATGTACAGGCATTTCTGGAACAGAAGCTTGTTAATTCAACATGCTATTCTGTTGACAGGCTAGAAATGGGACAGTTGGAAAGTCTAACCCTCAGTCTGCAAGAATACTAGGAAGGCTGCCCTTGCCTAATCCTGATAGAAGTCAAACACAATCTGCTTCTAATTCTGGGTACTACCTTCTAAAACAAATACATCTTAGGCTATACATATGTATTATTAGCCTTAGACTGTCATAGAACTACATTGAATGCACGGGTACATACGAGGGAAAAAATCAAATACTATTTTCAAAAGATACTTGAAAATTCCAATATGACAACATCAATACCATCAAATATTGATGCAACACCTACAGACTTAACACACCAAGTTATCCTGCAGATTTATGAAAATACGTATGTTTCTCCCTGTACACAATTCAAAGGTCAGGACAAAGACATCTGGTATAGACTACCTGTGTCCCCAGGGCAAGTGACTTCAACCTTCCTTCAGTAATAGGAAATATGCAGCCAGAAGTCTCAGACAAGCTGTTTTGGTTCTTTTTTTTTTTCTTTGTTCATTTATTCATCCTTTTATTTAATATTTACCATGGAAAACCTATTATGTCCGAGGCACTGTATAAATTCTTAGAGACACATATTAAACAATCACCCAACTGTATAATACATATGGTAACTGCTACGAGAGCTAAACACCCTTAAAATGTAAGGATGAACCTCTGAGTTGAGATACGAGTGGGGTACAGGGTCAGGAAGGACATGGAAGAAGGTAACCCAAACAGTGGAAACTACACATACAAGAAACTTGAAGTGGAAAATTAGAAGCTCCACTGTGGCTGGAGGGCAGAGATTGAGAGAAAAGCATGGCACAAGTGAGACCAAAGCGATATACATGGTCACATTGTGCCACATCTGGTAATCCTGGGATGGGTCATTAATTTGGTCTCAAGATACAGAGAAAACCATTGAGAGCTGACAAAAAGGAAGTAATGGGCTCAGATTTAAATTATTAAAAAGATCTCTCTGGCTACTATAATGGGACTAACTGAAGGAGAAGCAAGAGTAGCTACTATAATAGACTTGATAAGAAGTAATGACAGCTCATTGGAGATAAAGGGGATAAAGAGATAAAGGGGAAGAGTGGAGTAAAGAGGGCAGATTACTGGTGAACTTACAAATCAATAAATAGAAGGAATGGAGACAAGGTATGGAATCCAGGTCCTTAATGCAATAATCAGAACTATTAACAATAGACACTGAGCAACTGCTATATACTAGGTATTGTGTGGTTCAGTGGGTACTGAGGTAAACAGATGACTAACATGGGACACTGTTCCCCTTACTTACCTACCCTACCTCTCTTCTGCCTCTAGCGTAGTTCACCATAAAAAATAAGAAACAACTCAGTGTCAACTTATTTAGGTTGAAATACTACCACTTACAAATTCTGTGACTGTGAAAATTTATGAAATTTTTTGAGTTCCGGTTACACCACCTAATAAAATGGAAATAAGTAGCTATTCCATGAGTTTTTGTTAGAACTATGGTACATGTAATATCTTTCGTGAAGTTTCTGACAGTTTGGAGTAGTTTCTGACACATAGTAAGTACTCAATTAAAAAATAGCTCTTAAAGTTATTATGATTAGGGATACTTAATTCTAACAATCTAGAGAACTGAGCAAAATAGGATAGAGTGAAAAATAAAAAAAGAGAAAGATCATGAAAATAGAGAGGGTACATACATATCAGGATTTTTTAGGACTTTAAAAAAAAATACCAGACCACATCCTCTTCCACCCTAGGCACTATTTGAATTGCAATAAGTACTGGGTAAGTTTTAGAATGGAAAAATCTTACTCTCCATGAGCTTTCAAATGTTGACCAGGAATCAATCCTATCAATTCTAGTCTTTCTAGCAAGGCACATTATGCAATGCTAAATGCTACCCTGCCTTAGTCATCAATGTCATCATTTGACATCTTTCCCTGAAAACATCTACTACCCCAAGAAACCTAACCTTGACCATTTATTTAGTGTTTAAAGAATATTACTTTTAGGGACACATCTGAAATTGGGTCAAAAGGGGTAAAAGCCTCTTAGTAACAAGCTATAGAATAAAAAAATGGCATTTTTTAAATACGGCTTTCATTGCCCAGCTTTTTTACTAGAATCTGTTTCACCCAAGCTGCGCAGTTGCTAGTCAAATACAATTTAAACAACTTGTTTTATTTACAAGGGAATTCAGCAGGGAAAATGAAAGTCCTCAAAGCCACAAGTGGCCATTTATCACCCCAAGTATCATTTAGTCCAAAAGTCCCAAACACATGTCCAGTCCAAGATGATGCTCCTCCAAGCCTGCAGGCACTCTGCAAGTCCAGTCCTTTTCCAGCATCTGCATTACCTTAACTAAATGGAACTGAAACTATCAGCTGCCCAAGTGACAGCCAATTTTTTCTCTTGCTGCTAAATTTGGACCTCGGGATCTTTTTTGGAAGGAAAAATTCAATCACTATGTTGAACATGTTAGAGAAGAGATAAGAGGTTTTACTTGTATATTGTCCAAAACTCAGCTGACGAAAAGTAGAATGACTCTTTTATCACAATCAGAATTCTTATTTTATTTGTGTATTAAGTGTTTTACTGTCCCCAAAGCACACCGCTGTCTTATGTACTTTCTTATAATAGTTATTATTCTTTTTAGTAAAGTCAAACTTCTACTCATCAGCTCAAAACAGATAATACTTAAGGGCTTACTACTTGCCAAGCACTATATATATATATAAATTTTACATAGTGTAGCTCATGGTATATATATATATATATATATATATATACCATGAATGAGCTACCTACTATGTAAAATTCAAGAAACATTTATGAGGTCTTCAAGTGTTTCCTTTGATCCCAGTCAATGGATCCTAAGCCAGTAATTCTATCAGAAAACTCATGGGGGACCATTCTCCCCAACCCACCCCATCTTCTTAAACTCAGAATTATTTAAAAGTATAAATGTCAAGCATCTTTCCCGAAACTAGTGGAGACTCTCCAGGGACATAGCTTGAAATTCTGTATTTTTAAAAATACTCACATAAATGTTTAAAGTGAAACAAGTCTGGGAAGTATCAACATGTAATATAATATACATAATTATATATAATCATGCTTTATGCAAATTATCCAAGACTGGCAAAAGATACCCCAAAATAAAAGCCCCATTTATTTGTTGAATAAAAAAGTTTTGGCTGTACAATTAAATTATTTCAAGTATGCACTTAGAATTACTACAAACATGTTTTACTGAAAATGGTATTATAATTAAGAGTACTGTGAAGATACAGTACCAGATACTCACAGTATCACAGAAGAGTACTGTGAAGAAATTCAGAATTACTCTGAGTAAGAAGGACATCTCCTCTCCATGTGCTGTTATGTTCATGTTCAGTTAAACAAGATGCCACCAAAAAGGTCCTGCACCGCAATAATTTCCCCAGCAAAGCTATGGGGAACATGCAGAAAAGACTGAGACTCAACAAATTCAAACCTCAGGTGCATATGCTCATTTCTATGTGAAGAGTAGGAGAGAGAATGAATGCATTCTCCAACTCTAACAAGGCTAGCTCCTCCTCATCTTTCTGATGGAGGTGTCACAGGTTTTATATTCTCCTTCAGAGTTGTTTTTTTCCCATCTATTCTACATCAAAAAAATCTTTTTGATGAGGTTTTACAGGTTTTACATACTCTCTCAAAGTTTTTCCCATCTAGCCTACATGAAAAAGGAAGAATACCATTTCAATTTATTGTTTACTTGGTGGTACTTATCCATTCCCTTTATAGGATTTACTTCAACTATAATCATTTTATTACTTTAACTGAGTTTCAACCTTGACAGGTATTTGTTTCCTTCTCAGTGCCTGTAAGTGTTCAATAAATATTTGCTGGATGAATGACGGCATAAATGACAAATCAGAAAGAAAGATACATTAAGGAAGGAACTAAATTCACCTGAAGACATTTAACTAATTAGGAAGGAAGTTAACCAGTATAAATGGGAAAGATAACTGTATACTTTTTGTTTGGAAATGTTTAGCTGTTGAACACATTTACTTGCAAGATAAAGTTCTGGAATACAAAGTTCTAGGAACTGGCCCAGTAATTCTAATGTTAAACCTTACAACAAGACTGCAGGAAATTTTACTGATTATCTGCAGAAATAACTGTTCAATCCCCTCAATCATGTTTATCTCTTTCATTCTTTCTCTAATGTTTTCTACCTCTAAGAACAGATCTCCCTCTAACAATGATGGTTGAGCATCTTCTCAAAGACAGCTCATTGTACCTGGCACACAAAGAAGCCCTTGAAGGTTATAATGGAAAACAGAGATGAGACCAAGATGACCCCAAGTAAACTTGATCTAGACTCATAAGGGCATTATTTTTTTCTCAAAAAAATGTTTATTGCATACAATAGTTTTTTAAGCTATAAAAAGTTTAAAATAAACAATAAAATGCAAGGAAACATTTTCTACAGGGAAGAGTTAAAATATTTAAATTATTAACATCTGAGGAATCAAATTAATTCAACAAACAATATATAAGCCAGCCCCCTAAAAATGAGCAATTTGAAAAAGAGTAACGCCTAAATTTTAAATTTACTATAAGTCAGAGTTACATATAACTACAGAGTTACTAGTTGTCAACATCCGCAATAGTGGGGACTAACTAATAAAGAACCATAACAAATATCCAAAGAGAAAAAATACCATTTTTAAACTATTCAAAAAATAAAATCTACTCTGAGAAGAAAAGTATATTCTACAAAGAAGCATTTCAAATGCTGTGTGAAGTAAATTTTTAAACAATAAGGAAAATCAAAATAAATAAAATATTCATTTAGTCTTCTTGCTTAATGTAACAATCAATATACAAATTAGTTCTCTTCATTGGTATCTCTGATAAACTCTCACATGGAACACACATTAAAAGAAATACTTGTTCTGAATTATAGGTGATTCTAGATATAAACTTAGCATCATTTTTCAACTGGAAAAAACAGTGATGGTGGAATGAACGTACACATGCACACATGCATATGCTATTCATATTCTCACCTTACTTTGTAAATCATTTAACTTCTGAATCTCAAGATCTCTAACATGAAGATATTGATACTACTTAATATAAGAATATCATAATGAAATCACAAAGCTAAGATATGAGAAGTATTTAACATAGTGACTAAAAAAATGAGCACTCAATCAAACTTATGCTAGGAAAAAAGACTCTTTGCTATATACTGTATGTAATGAAAGTCAACTCCTAGAACCTCAAGAAACAGCTTTGGGGCAAATCACTTATTTGGAGGCAACAGTAAAGATATTTTTGAAAAGTCAAATAGAAGAAGAAATGAGAAAAATCATCCCATTTACCATCACACCAAAAAAATTTACATACCTGGGAATAAACCTAACAAAACACAGGAAAGAACTATACAAAGAAAACTTTAAAACCCTGCTAAAAGAGATAGAAGAAGACACAAGGAAATGGAAAGCCATTCCCTGCTATGGTTGGAAGAATTAACACCATCAAAATGGCCATCCTACCAAAAGCAATCTACAGATTCAATGAAATCCCTATAAAATTCCCAATGACATACTTTAAAGAGATTAGAACAAAAATTACTGAAATTCATATGGAACAAAAAAAGAACTCAAATATCAAAAAGTCTCCTGACCAGAAAAGAGAGAATGGAGGTATTACAATTCCAAAATTCAAACTAGACTACAAAGCCATAATAATTAAAACAGCTTGGTACAGGTACAAAAATAGACAATCAGACCAATGGAACAGAATTGAGTGTCCAGAAATAAAATCACACATACACAGTCAACTAATCTTTGACAAGGGAGTGAAAAACTTACATTGGAACAAAGATAGCCTCTTCAATAAATGGTGCTGGGAAAATTGGACTAAGATATGCCAAAAAAAAAATGGACCAAGACAACTCCCACACACCTTGTACAAAAATCAATTCAAAATGGATAAAAAACTTAGATGTCAGACCTGAAACTATAACATACATAGAGGGAAACTTGGGCAAAACCCTCCATGAATTACAATTTAGAAATCCCTTTCTGGACATATCTGCAGATGGCAAAAAAGTGAAGGAAAACAAAAACAGATGGGATTACATCAAACTAAGAAGCTTCTGTACAGCAAAAGAGACAACAGAAAAAACAAAAAGCCCAACCGAATGGGAAAAATATTTTGCCCTCCACAAGAATGATAAGGGCTTAATGAAGTTCCACAAGGAACTCACACAACTAGACAAAAACAAAACAAAGCCCAATCAAAAAAATGGGGAGAAGAACTAAAAAGATACTTCTCCAAAGAAGAAATACAAATGGTCAACAGGCACATGAAAAATTGCTCAATGTCACTAGCAATCAGGGAAATGCAAATCACAACCACAATGAGATACCACCTTACACCAGTAAGAATGGCCCACATCCAAAAAATGGGCAACAACAAGTGCTGGCGGGGAAGTGGAGAGAAAGGAACACTCTTACACTGCTGGTGGGAATATAAACTGGTCCAACCACTATGGAAAGGCTATGTGGAGGGCCCTCAAATTAATGAAAATGAAACTATAATTTGACCCAGTAATTGCTCTCTTGGGAATCTACCCAAAGGAGACCTCAATGTGGGTACAACACCTGTGCTCGGATGTTTACTGTAGCACTATTTATAATTGCAAAGTCATGGAAGCAATGTAAATGTCCCAAAACAGATGACTAGATGAAAAAGATGTGGTATGTATACACAATGGAATATTACTCATCAATTAAAAATGACAAATTTGATGATTTTATGATAACATGGATATATTTAGAAGAAATTATATTAGCAGAAACAAGCCAAAAAGAAAAAGACAGAAACCAAATGGTTTCATTAATATATGGGACATAGGGAAAAAAATAAACAAAAGCCATGAGGAAAAGTCAAAACAAGCTAACAACCAAACTGAAGTACACAACTCAGGGCATGGGGGAGAGGGTGGGAATGGTCAGGGAATGCTGGGGGGGGGTGAATCTGAGGGATTAGCAAGATGTGAAATTTATATATAAAAAATGATTTAATAGCAATAAAAAGATATTTTTGAAATCTAATATATAAAGAGGTTACACAGATTTAAAACATATGTAAGCTCAGAAACTATCTGGAGAAAATGAGAATAATATATTCATGATGAATAACTAAAAACCAAGATGGTGGTGATTTACACTTTCTTCAGATATTGGAATAACTGTTATGCCTTTCCAATGGTTGGCCTAGGCACAAACAAAAATCACTAGGACAGGGTAATTTCTGCTCTGACTCAGTGTGTCAATTATGTTTTAAATTTGCATTTTCTATGTAAACTATATGCTTTATTTCCTATATAAACTGTGTAAACATAAACAGAGGTCAAGTAGGAAATCATGTATTCAAATAAGCAAAGCTGATACAAATCAGATCACTTTGTTTCCAATGAATCACCTTATATTAAGTTTGTATTGAAAGTCAAATTTTCCAAACTTTTAAAGCTTCTCAATACTGGCTCTTATACTAATGACATCCTGTTTTAGTTATGCTGAGCAAACAGGATTCAAAATGAGAAAAATAATATTTGCACAGAAACTCTTCCTGTCTGTTGATTAAATCCAATCAATCATAATAAACTCAATACACATTTGCGTTCTGTATCTAATTTACACACTGGGGAGTCTTGCCTATAATCAAAATGTATATTTATGTTGATAGTAAAATGTTAAAACCAATATTTTAAATTAATAGCCTGTGTAATTTCAAGTAATGCTACTGCATGAAGTAACATAAAGATAAAATCAAAGCTTTGTTTAAGAAATTAGTCTTGGGTTATTTTAAAAACATTTATCAAATTGACCTAATTCTCTAACACCATTAATTATATGGTAGGTATGGCTAAACTGGTGAAGCAGGTGCAGAGAATAATGACCACTCCCATTCAAACATATCTGGCTTCCAATACCAAATAATATTGGTTTGTTTTTAAGAGATATGGACAAAATTATGAAGGAGAGATAGAAGAATAAAATATTCTTGTTAAAATTCATTCATTCATTCATTCATTCATTCATCAAATATTGGTTGCAATTCCTGGGAATTGTTTAGTGTGCTTGAGATACATCACTAGTATATCATGAACTTTAGATTCTTAAAATAAATAAAACCTTTAGATTTAGATTTTAAAGTAACTTTGAATGCTCAAGTGATGTATAATTGGGAACTTATATGGATTTGCAATGTTTAATCACCATCTACAATGATGTTGCTATTAATAAAAAATTTCATTTCTAATAATAAAGGATCAAATGTGTTTTTCTTGTCAGGCAGAAATATACATATATATATATGACTTCCTTTTTTAAAAAGAGGAAAGAAGGTAGTATTCATCATATAGTCACACTGATAACTGTATCCCATGTTTGCATATCACACATCATATTTAATCTCTATTTAAATAAAAAAACTATGGAATAGGTGAGTAAGGCAAATAACTTGTCCAAAGTCAAGATTCTGATGAGTTGCAGATACAGTGTTTGAAAAACTAGAACCAACAAGCTGCTCTCTATGTTCTTTGTTTAAATCTACACAAATTTATACAAGTTTATAACAATCACAAAAGTAAATTCATTCTATGTCTATATGTCTCCTTGCACTAGAGTTGTCTCTTTAGTTGTTGTTACCCCATAACCCATATTAGATACTGAATTTATCAAAAAGTAAGCGCCTTCAGCTTAGTTCAACTCTTCATATCCAAAACAAAATTTCCATATTCAGAGAAGGCACCAATTTGATCATGGTGTTTTTTTGCTTTTATAGCCACTTGTGAACATGATCTGCATGGGGGGGGGTGGGGAGGGGGGAAGAAGGAGAGGGAGAGAGAGAGAGAGAGGGAGAGGGGAGGGAGGGAGGGAGAGAGAGAGAGAGAGAGAGAGAGAGAGAGAGACAGAGAGAGAGTATGAAGGAGCTTCCCTGGATATTTATCCCAAGCATGAATTCACTACAAAGAACATACAGTGTATGTCATCAGTTAACTAGCAGTACAAGAGAGTGAGGAAATGTGTACAAGTTAAGAAGAATAACTTTACATAATGGAGAAATAATAAGTAAGATTATGCTAAAAAAGGAAAAAATTGATTTAAAAGGCAGTCTATGATAATGAGATCTTGAGAAATTTTGGGAAGAATGATGAATTTCCTTTGGCAAAGATGGTAAATCTTAAAAAAGTACCCAAAGTGAGATGATCTCAAAGGGAGACATAGAGACTCCACATTAAATAACCATGAATTACACAGTGAGAAAGACCTTTCATATTTCTTTCATCTCAGAAATTGTCTGTTTGATGCTAATATGTCTTCAGTCTCTCAACACTTGCCTTTTGTGACAAAAAAAAAAAAACAAAAAAAACTCCAAACCTCAGATTCAGGATCAGGCTCTTCCAGAAAATATACCTAATAAGAATCTAACAATGTTCTTTCATTTTTATTAATTTTATTTGCATTTCTACTTACTATAACCTTTTTTAAATATATGTTTAATTTTTTAAAGCCCCCAGAAACTATGGGACAAAAGTAAGAATAGCTAAAATTTGGAAAAATTGGATTAAGAAAATAAAGAGTATACTAGATCTTTCAGTGGAGTCAAGATTAAACAGTCCACAAATAGTGACCTACTCTGTTGTAGTGAGAGTATTTAATAGCCTCAAAGAATTTCAGTCTGATAAAGAACATCATGCAGGGTTCTGAAATGATAGTAAGTGGGTTGTGCCCTAATCACTCCCTAAATGTGGAAAATGAGCATGACTCTCAGATACACTTCCATACAGTTAGAGTGTAGGCCTGGCCAAGTAGGACTGAGAATATCACAACGGAAGTGACATGATAGTGCTGTAAACAAGATCTCATTCCATTACAAAAAAATATGGCAAGGCTGTTAGAACAAAATGTCAGGCATGCTCCAAGTAGTTGTTTTAATATATAACCACCTCCCCTCTCAGACAGTAAAGGTCACTTCTACCTCTGTTATGGCTTGGGGCACAAATACAGCTTATAAACCAATTTTGTTTTGGTTTCTTTATAATTCTATAATCAAGAACCAAAGGAAATCCTTAGTACAGATTTTTTTCCCATGCCTACATAATACTTTCATACACTAGATGGAGCTAACTTTATAATGCTTTGGGATTCATTCCCTGCCTTTGTGTTATACTTGAAAAAAAAATTCACACACATAGTACTCGAAGAACTGTGTACCACATAAATGTATTTTAATTTAAATTTCTTAAATCTTGATGTTAAAAACCAAACATTCCCATCATTTTTTAAACATTCTGTATATTCTGTTACAACTCTTAATCCCAAAGGAATATTAAACTCTCAGTTATGTTTTAGATGTTTAATATATGTACATCTTATAGTTCACTGGCATTTTTAACTTTGGTTTACTAGGCTATCTATGGTAGTTTTCTTAACTTACAATTTCAAGAACTATATGCTTCATTTCTCTTTGTTTTGGGGGGAAATGAAAGAAATTTACAAATGGAATTAGCATGATCATCTCGCCAGACACATAACGACCACTCTAGGGTTGAAAGGGGGTTAGGGCAAGAAATGTGAGTAAGTAGACTACAGACCTGAGTCCACTAAATATATATATATATATATATATATATATATATACAAGATATATATCTATCTATATAGATAGATAGATATAAGATATATATCTATCTATATAGATATAGATAGATATATATCTTCAGCAGGGGGGTGAAACTATAGGCACCATTGCAGAGAAATGGCTTATCTCCAAGGTCAAGAAAGGTCCACTGGCAGAAAACAAGAACATATTTCAGGTCTTCAGTCACTTCCTGAGAGTGGGATAAGAGAGAGATGGTTCTCTCCAACTGGTTCAAGATAAACTCAATGACTTATCATTGAATTTTAATCCTTCAAGATTTTATCCGGAAACATATGACATTGTCTAGAGATACTTTGGGCTGTAACAAATTGAGAGACAAGAACTATGAGAAACTAGTAAGCAGAAAACCAGGGATGGTCTAAATATCCTATAACATACAGGACAGTCCCTGCAACAAATAATATCCAGTGCCAACTGTGTATGGGGAGGCTTAGACAAAGTAGATTAAACTCGTTGTGAACTTTTTGTAATCAAGCAAAAATAATGTGTTTATATGAAAATTTTTAAGTCTGTGAGACAAAGTATATTGGACTGTTATCTTACACATATGATACAGTATTTTAGATGCTACAAAAACTATTTGAATGATGAAATAATTGCACAGGGAACAACAGTTACAGCAAAATAGATCAACAAATTGGGTATTGACACAACAGACTGTAATATACAGAGAAAATAAATGAATTATAGCTATATGCCTCCATACGGATGAAGGAAATGATGAGTAAAAAAGGTTAAGTCACACAGAATACTGTCATATGATTCTATTTGTTTGAAGTTCAAAGCATAGTTTAGAGATCTATTAACATTTGTGAAATTATAAAAGGCAAAGGAGTGGTTTAAAATTCAGAGTGATGGTTAGTAGTGCGGGGTAGAGAGGAATATATAATCAAAGATGGGGTTTCTAGAGTGTTTGATATGTCAAGATGAATAATGGAACTTCACTGTTCTTTGCTAAACTGACATACATATTTATTCTATATTGGGATATATTTAACAGTTTTTAAGATATTAACAAGTAAGGAATATACGGAATCTAAAAAAATAGAGATAGCAAGTATTGGTGACTCTTTTAAGACAGTAAGAAGGATAACAGTGAATTTTGACTTAACTGACTAAGAAACCGCTAGGTCAGTGTAATCCCTTATTTTTCTTTCCCCATAACCCTCCATAACTAAATAATGGAATACCCTATGAAAATGAACAATGTCACACTTACATGCATAATGTTCAGCAATAGAATACAGGTAAGAGAGTTCATACTGCATGAACCCACTTACATAAAGTTAAATAATACCAAGACATTATTAATCAATGAAGTTCCAAGTCAAGAGAGTGATTTTGTTTGGGAGTGACTAGCAGAAGGCACAAGAGTGCTAACAATGACCTGTCTCCTAGACTTGATTGTTGCATGGTGAAAATTCATAAGGGAGGACACACAAAGACTAGTATACTTGTCTGTAAGAATGTTATAGCTTGATTAAAAGTTAGCTAAAAATTTTTTTTGATCTACCCATGCTTCAAGACTATTCCTTGCCAAAACTCCTTCATCAACAGTTCATTCCTATTCATTCCTTTAGTGTTCCACTAAAGCACAACTTGTTTATTTTTTTACTAGTTAAAGGATATTTGGGCTATTTCCAGTTTTTGATAATTGTGAACAAAGCTGTTATACATTTTTAAGATTTCTAGGAAAAGGATATTTGTAAATGACTCACCCAAGATAACACATTTACCAGTGATTAAAAAAAAAAAGGTATACACTTAAAAAGTTGACTACTGGAAAAGTAGGATTTGGTGACTTTCTCCCTTATGTTAATGAAATCCAGCTCACAATATTTTCTCTAAAGAGCTTTCCAGCTATCTTTTCTATATTCTGTGCATATTATAGGACAGATTTCAGAAATATCGAACTTAAGCACTTTTCTGAAGGCTGTTTCTTGCCAAAGTGACCCATGGCCACACTCACTAAACATTGTGTATGTATTGATGTACCTATAGCACTTCATCAGTGCTGTGTACATAAGTTATTATGTCCCATCAGCCTCTGCCTTTCATCTGACCTACTACTGGACTTCCCCGTAATGCACAGAGGGCATGACAAGTGATAGGTCCAGCATTCAAGAGCTCAAAGAACATTCGAGGAAAAAAGCTATTTCAATGTTAATGTGTAGGAGTGGTTAGAGTTCAAAATTTTTTTTTCTGTCTATTCAGACACAAAAAGCATATGTTCAACTCCTTGGGGACAGAGTGCCCACATCACAAAATTTCCATTAGCTGGCATTTCAGGGTGTCTGTCTGTGAAGCAAGAACCACTATACTGTTATGATAGAAGGCACAGGGAAAGGAAATGTCCAAAAGCAACACTTGGGGAGGTACCTGAGCTGCATCTGCCACCGTGACTAGAGAAGTACATTGGTTCTCAACTTTTGGACTTTAAAATGGCATAATAACTCTTTCTGCCTGCTCTTAGGGTTTCAATATCTCCATGACAGTCACTAGAAAACATTATGAGAGCCTCATCAGTCAGTTCCTTTCAAATGTTAAGTTATAATAAAAAAAAAGTAGCTAACTATACAAAGCATGCTATATACTCCTGCACTAAGCATTTTACATGCAAGACCTAGTGTTAATTCTCAATAACAAACTTCTAACTTAAATACGACCATGATGTCCTTTCTACTAATGAGAGAGTGAGGCTTTGAAAAATTATGTAATTTGCTAGAGTTTGCAGAGAAGCAATTCAATCCAAGATACAATATGATCTAGATCCCATGTTCTTAACCCAGAGATTATATATTACCCAAACCCTGCCACTAAATATACTTATTGATCCACATACACAAAAATATTATATTATTATATCCACCCTAGGAAATAAATATAAAATAATTATACCCCTTTCTCGAGATGTTCGTTACTTTTGAGAGGATGGTAGAGCATGTAAATAATAATGTTTTTGCCTTTCTGGTCAAGTATTTTCTAAAACTCAGGAAAATTACAGATTCTCTGCAAAAAAAATTTCACACAGACACTCAAAATTCAATTGAATGTGTAGGCCACAGCCTAAAAATCAATGGAATGCTTAAGGAGCTATTAGTTGCAATGGGCTTTAAACAGGATCAAAATATTAATAAGAATTTGGAAAAACAAAACAAAACAGATAGTTCTGAAGATTGAGAAGAATTCACCAGGCAAAACAGGAAAGGGAATCTTGGAAAGAGAGATACATGCTTCAGTGAGCCTAGGGCAAGAAAATGATATAAAGAGGCTTAAAGAGGAAAAAGTTGGCAGGTCACTGAAAATATCAGGAAAGAGTTTTCTACTTCTAGAAAAGGTGTGGTGGGAATGAGGTTTGAGCCCAGGTTCAGGATCACAAAGTACTGGATTCAAATCAAGTTCCTCTCCCTCATTAACACCATGGGGGAAATTCATCAACCCCCTGAAACTTCAGTTTCTTTATCTGTAAAATGGAGAAAAGAATTCAACCCTCTATCACAACCCTAAGCCTATTGTGAAGTGATATGATGCAGGTCTTGCACTTGACACAAAATCAGAATGGATGTGGGTACTCAATCAATATCATGTTGCCTGTAAATAAGGACTGATGCTAACACGGCCTCATAAATAGCACTTCTATATAACAGCACCAGAGTTAAACTCCTTGATTCCTGTTCAGGTCAAATTTATAGTTTTAGGACAAGTGAGGTACTAGAGAAGGATCTCTGCCCAAATAAAGTCCCAGTGCAAAATGCCACCTCTCAAAATGCTCCCCTTGTAAACCCACATCCTATTACTTACTCTCATAAATCACATAAAAATGTAAGAAGTATGTTCCAGAGAAGGGGAAAAACAAAATATGACTATCATTAGGATACTGGTGAATTTGTTTTGTTTTTCAACATCATTGCTCTTATGTGAGACTAGAGATTACTATGCCTAGTTTACTAGAGGCTACATATTACTATCATTATCATCATGGCCATAATAAGAATCTGAAAACAAAATTCTCACAAAGCCTTTCTATACTCAGTTCATCTATGTCATGATTCATAGCACAGATTTACTATGCAAAAGGGGGGGAATGGCACAAAATATTCTACCCAATCCTTAACCATTGGGTTTTCAGTAATATTTTATTTTAAATTTTGTATGAGGTTCAGGAACTAACATGAAAGCAATGCACTGGAACACATCCATGAATGTTCGAGGAAATGTGTGAGGAATATTCTGTTTTGATTCCTCAGCCATGGTGATAGACAGAACATTCATGAAATCCTTGCTCTTAAAAATGTGCCATGGCCAGCCAATATTTGCCAGTGATATTATCATACAGTCAGCACTGGAAAAATTCAGTCATGAAAAACACAACCATTCTCATCTTCCTCAGAAATCTGGCTAGGATATCTGCTTCCCTCTGCCATCTAAGCTGACATCTACAGAAATCACAAAGTAGCTTTATTTTAAGGCACACCAATGAAAACGGTATGTGTGGGTGGGGGGGTATTTTCTAATGAACCTTCCTGAAATCAACAGGATGTTTCAAATTCACCAAGCTTTCAGCTTTAAATGCTTTCCTGCAAAAGTACAATATTAAATGAATTCATTCTATCAAAGATGAATATATAAGCAGTAGAAAACTCAAATGTCCTAGCAGTAGGGCTATTTGTTCATGAGCTGGGGAGTGGGAAAAACCTAAGGCTGAGGGTAAGATAATATTGCTAACATACCATTAAATGTGAATGTGATGGAAAGAGCTAACAGTCTTGTAGAGGAGGTGGTAATAGCAGTTTGAAACTACCCACAATCTTACCAGAATCAAAACAAAGATGCATGCTGGGAAGGGGTGTCCAAATGGCTTTCAGAAAACTGGGAACTTCCTGTGAAACTGAATCAAAACAGTTTGAGGTATCACAAGAAATCCAGAAAAATGTTGGTTTTTCAAAGCAGATCTTCCTCTCCTTGTAAAACTTGTCATTTGTGAATGAAATTTCTAGCAACAGATAGAATCACCAGTACTAATGCCACTAACACATTCTATTTCTACCCTGGGGGGAGGGGGTAAGACTTTTATAAAGATCCTTTTTAGCAGTTTTCCTAAACCAGAGAAAAAACTTTACCTTTTAACCTGATAAAGGGGCAAAAGTCTTTATTAATCCTTAAGCTTCCACACACAAGTTACCTTTGTCATTTAGATACCTGCAGCTTGCCCCAGAGCCCTTTCCATCCCAAACTAAAGAAAAAAAACTTTTATTCCTAAACCTGCTTCTTGCCAGCCCCTTCCAGATCTCTCCCACCTTGCATCCTTGCTATGTAATTCCAAAGTCAGACCAAACTCTTGAAGTGATCACACTATTTATTATTAAGTAAGCAAGTGAGCCAGTGATTATCTAAATATGTTCTACAAAATAAGCATGTAAAACCTGTTATCCCATTACATGTGCTATAAAATAACATGAAAAACCCAGTTACCTCACCACGTCCAAAACTGTCCTTAGTCCCTAGTTGAAACAGGGTAAAAAGAGGGGGGAAAAAAAAACTTCTTAACTTGAACTTAAAACATCTCTGTCTGCTTCTTCCTAGGAAGCAGGCTCCCAACAGTTTATTAGTTGGAGCATTTTCAACTGTTCACCTACTATTGGTATGCAAAAATCAGCTACCAACTTCTCTCAGCTCTCTCCCCTCAGACCTGAAAAAGAAAAAAACTTAGAAACACAGTTTAAACTTTACACAAGTTTGCCTCAATTTATCCTCTTCCAAACTTCCATGGGTTCTTTTCCACCATCCCCAGCCTTCTCACCAAAAATTCCAAACCAAAGCAAGACTTTGAGTGCACCCTAATTTATTTCTAACAAAGTGATTTCCTAATTACTACAAAAGAAACATGTAAGTAAAACTTGGATTACTTTAACATTGTCCAAAACCTTTCTCAACATTGTCCAAAGTCCTTTCCCAGATTACCCAAAAATCCTCAGTCTCTCAGTCCTGATCACACCAAAATCAGTCAGTTAGAGTTCATCTACACATGTTTGAAGACATCTTCTTTTGGCACACTCCTTTGGCATGCTCCAGCTCCTCCATGCTGTCCTCTTCTTGTCGTCCAGGCAATAGAAGAAACTTCATGGTATCAGACGCAGCAAAGTTCACTTTCTTTTCAGGCCTGACTTTTTCACGGCCTCTTCTAGACACAAGTCAAACTCAGCAAAACAAACTCCAACACGGAGTTTAAATCTGCAAACTTCTTAACTGCCTTTAGCACACATGCAGCTAGCCCAGGCCAGCCAAAGGCTGCAGGCCCCAGGTGGCCACATGGCCAAGCTCACATGGTTCACATCTCCATCCTACAAAATGGCCAAAACCAAACCTGAATTTCAATCTCCATTCCCATCTTTCCCTGTTATTTCTCTTTGTTTCAAACCTCTTTATATATTCTTTCTGTTTTCCTCCTTCCTTCCCCTGTATCTTTCTGAAAGGAAATTCTAATTAAGGCGATTTTCACATTTTAGCATACCTCCTTTGATATCTGCAATCTTAAACAGGATACAGTGACACCCAGGGGGGGTAACCCACACTATCAGAAATGCTTCAAAGTTGGCCATATCATTAATCTATGGAATGGTAATCAATATTTACTTAACCAAGGCCTGCTTTTGAGGTGCTTTGTATGCTTTTATCACTATTTATGTATCCACCATTTACTGCACAATATTTATGGAATACTTATCAACAGCCAAAGAACAGGCTCATGACCCTGGGTAAAGACTGCTGAGAAAAAAAAAAAGTCCTCCACTATGAGAAATACTATTTTAAAGATGAGTTCACAGACACAATCCAGAGGGCAAAAGCAACTGACCAAGTTCACACCATTAGGACAGGCAGGTCTGAAAAAAAAAGCATGTCAAAAGAAAACTTCAAGCAGGTTCCCTTATCAGTATTTCACTCTTGCCTGTCACCTTGGCATGCACTGCTCTCCCCTAGGCAATTGCAAGGTTTACTCTTCAGTTAACTAACTCAGATCTCTTTTCAAAAGAAACTTCAAAAGTTAAGTCTAGACTATCAGCCTCTAACTAAATAGAACACCATCCTGACTTTATTCTTCTGCATAGTACTTACCACTCCTACCATAATGCAAACTCCAAAAGGGATATTTTTGCTTGTTTCATCCCAGCATGGGAACAGTGTCTGGGACAAAGTAAGTATTAAGTAAATATATTTAATGAATGAGTCCTGTATTTCTTCTACCTAAACACACCATACCCCAATGAGACTCCAACTGATGAAACTCATAACCCTAAAATTGAAGAAAAGAGGGAAACACCAAAGAAAACCCATTATAGGGTTTGCTAAAGTGTCAGATATGCTTACACAGTAAGATGACTTGGGTTTTTGCATCAATGTGGGATCAAATAAAAACAGGTTATACATCAAGAATATGAAGATATACAGAGTTAAGTGGCATTCTGCTTCAGGGACATGGAGATAGGGGTGAGGGATAGGAGGAAAGGAGGGGAGGATGTGGTGAACCAGATACAAACTAATCCATGGTTGATTATTGGCCATTCTTGTTGAATCTTCAGATTTCTCAAAGGAATATGGAAATCCTGAATTGTCACTGAAAATTGGTTGAATCCATATTTTGGTAAATTCAGTTTCATTAACATTACTGGGACCACACTAAGAACAAGCAAAGCTAAACCAGCAAAGCTAAAATCAGCAGGTCTTCAGACCAATGACAACCATCGTCTTCTCCATCATTCACCAGAAGCCAAAGCAGAGGCTGAACAATGTCTTCTCAAGGTCTTTGCAATTGACAAATAAAAAAGGTCATGGTTTCCTAATCATCCCTCATAGAATTGAATGAACAACTATTCCAATTTACATAGATTTTGAGTTCTTGAGTGCAAGATCAAGGAACGTCAACCAATCTTAGGTATAAAACATTTTCTCAGTGTCTATGAAAATTACAAAGAATTGCAAAACTCCAATGGTACTAGAATCAAGCAGACTCTGAAATAGGTCAGAAAAGAGCTGAAATCATTTGAAACTCTTGCCAGGCAAAAAATAAAAATAAAATGATCTAAGGGGAGGAAAGAAGTCGTTCTATTTCTATTTTATACCTGCTTTCTTCTCAAAAGAACTTAAGGCAGTTTATGTAAAAGCACACAACACACCAAGATAAAAGCAACAGAAAATTCACATGTACAAATAAAGGAAACAGGGTGAAGGACAGACAATTCAAATAAAAAACAGCGGTGAGATTACTACACAAAATACAAGTTTGCATATTTTCTAGAGATGAGTTGTAAATGTTTTAAGCAGGGGACAGAAAGTCCAATGTCTATGGGGGTCAGGCAGTTAGATTAAAGGAGTAAGACAAACTAAAAAGTGCTGGTTATATGTATTTAATGACCATACTGTACTGAACTCCATGACTGACATAGAGACTTGAGTCTAGCATTGCCAGAGTTGGTCTTTCAATAGATGCTCGAAATTTGTACATACTAGTGCAACATCTTTTTTCAGTCTTGGCTAACTAGTTTTACTTTTGGTTAAAAAAATAATAATTAAATGTGTGGGTTAAAGAAAACATTGTTTGTGACCATAAAGAGGAAGAAGTCTTGATCAGTTGCATGACTAACTATATCCGTACAATAAAAACCCAAAGTTGTGTAGCAGTACAGTCATTTTCGGTATCAAAACTAGAGAGACACTTCTCCAAAGACTTCCTAAAGATGACCCTAAAACATTCACGAGATAGGTATCCCACACAATCAAGATTAAAATGGGTTAATCTTATAATCACCTTAAACAGTGGGAAAAACGTATTATTACATGCAATTTAGTTAAATTGACCTGGGAACAGAAGTATGGAGAAAAATTTCCACAAACAAAGTTATATTCATTCAGACTATTTTAGGTATAGATTTTACAGTAGATGTCACTTAACTATTTTTTAAAGTTTCTTTTTGATGAATGTAAAATTCTCATGGCTTTATTTTATGTGATTTGACAAATCAAGCAAAATCTACTTAGATAAGTGATTTTTGATATATTTGCATCCATCTTCTTGTTACAGAGTATCCAAAGAAATAACAGAATTCATTCTCAGACTAATCCATTCTATGGGTTTTTCCACAGTAGCATTTGATAAGTAGTAAGTAGCACCATGCTCAAGGTCAGATTCTCTGAAAAGGATTTCAAGTGAGGTATTCCATGGGGTAAAATCCAAGGCCATCTCTTTATTGGCCAGTCCATTTGGTACTGAGACTGAACTCTGTGATGTTGAAGATCCTGGCACACCTCCAGTCACTGGGCAATGAAAGACATACAGGTAGAACCAAACAGCTACACAAAAGGAACATTGTTCTATATGTGCTCAAGGTCACAAACATATGGACAGTTAAGCACTGAGCTACACAGAATGCTTTATTGAATCCCTGGGATGGGCGGCAGGGTTGGATCAACACTGGGCTCTTGACATACCAAAAACTAGTGCAGTTTTACTATCTCTATCTCATACAAACTTAGTCCTGTATAATGCTTGTTTTGAAATACAAAACGTTGTCACATGCTTATTAGAGAAGAATTTGAACATAGCCCAAATGAATTTTGGTGTGCTTGTTTATGATTTTGTACAAAGAAAAATGAGGTGAATACAGAAAACTGTACCCAATTAAATCAAACAGTGTAGGAACACACAAAATGCATCTACTTCAAACATTTACTAGTCACTCAGTTTATGATGTGTGTCCTACAGCATAGCCACTCACCCACTTAGAGGGCTACCACTTTCTACCCACTGTCAGGTAAGTCTCCTTCCACCATTTAACATAAGGACCATATGCCATCTTTCTCACACTTATTCGCACAAGCAGGTCTTTTGAAAGCAAAGTACCAACTTAATTGTATTTGTATATTGCTTAGTCATTTAACAAGTGTGAAACTGTTCACTGTTTTTACTGGGTTCCTATCCTGTATTTTTTAATTATGTCACTGAAGTAGTTTTTGAATATGGAGCCACTAACCCTATTTTTCCCAGAGACTCTGGTACTACTGGAGTTTGCATAGCCTGGTAAATTTTTTTAGAAATACTAGGATTCTATACAAAATATTTGGGGGGGGGGGGGAGATGACTAGAAGTACTACTACTCAAAGTTAATGTGCTGCCCAACTCCAGGAGAAACCTTTTACATCAAACTTGATATGCATCATTTTCATTGCAAGTTAATTTACTTGACATTTTACAAAATGTTATGTGAAGTTTAATATTTGTCATGAAAATGAAGGAGGAAGCTAGGAAATGAGTATAGGCAATCAGGAACAGGGTGCCCCAAGTCCGTTTATCAGCCTGATTAAAAAACAATTGCAGACTAGAAAGGTGCTCCCACCCACCCCCATTCAATTAAAAATGGTATGTTCAGAACACCAACATAACAGCACGATAACAAGGAAGGAAGGCTGGTTTCAGAAAAGTAGGCTGGATAAAAGGGAAAATTCAGTGGGCCTCCATAGCCTAGGAGACAGCCCCCAACCCAGCCAAACAGCATGAGACAATGTGGAGACACCCTTGCCTGCTGCCCTGACACAAACACTTCTTGCCACTTCAACTTCAGTGCCTATCCATTTTGCATGCCTCTCTACTCTGAGAGCTTTCCTATTCTTTCTACCTATGTATCAATAAATCTCTTGCTTTTCTGTGACTTTGGTCTTGATGTTGAATTTTTTCATTTCTGAAGTCAAAATCCAAAGAAGGTCCCACCGAGAGTCCTTGAATTCTAGGCCTGGTCCCAAAGTTACCCAAAATTTAAAGTATTATGTTCCAAAAAAATGTATCTGCTCACTTTGGAAAAATAAAGGAAGCAAAAAAATGTACATAAAATAAAAAGCCATTCATCATCTTAACATACAAACACATTGGTATTTTCCTCCTGTCAGTTCTTTTTCATTTTTCTTTTTTTTTTTTTTTTTTTGGATATTATAAGAGTATTACTTTTCTATCTCAACTTGACTTTAAAACTGATACTTCTAAATCAAATATGCTTACTTTTCTTTAGAAAAAAATGTGTTGCCAAATTGACTGATTCTTTTGACATTAATAGAGTACACACTATCCTATCAGTTCACCACAACGCTCTGAACCACGGGAATTGGAAAAGTCAACAGACTATATGCTAAACCCCCAAGAGAATCTCTGAAGGTTTCCAAATTTAATATAGTTGCATCATTTCTTGTCCTTAAGATTAATTACTATTTTCATTCTAGTTCTAGGATTTGTTAAAAATATAAATTATATAAATAGCACATATGGAAAAGAAAATGAACTTGTATTATTAGTCTCCTGTTAATTATAGCTTCAAGAATTACATTCTGCCTTTTTATCTGTCACCTTTTCAAATATTGTTCACCAAAATTAATTACACAAAACAAAGCTGAACTACTTGAACATTTCTAGGTAGTAAGTACACATATTAAAATGTCATGAAGACTGCCTTCTAATTTTCCCTCTTTATTTCTCCCAGTAGAGTTATTTAAGATTTGATTTTTTTGTGGATATGGACTTAGGCATTTAATAAACTATGCAGAAGATATAGCTATAGGCACAAAGACTAATGTGAACACATATAAGTGAATACATGTGTACATATGTGCACATATACTGGGCTCAAATGTATATATACATAAAATTTCCATCCTACAAAGTATAAAATATATCTGTCACTCTATATGTCTAAATTCCCAAAGTAGTAACAAGTCAAAAAGCAGTGAAAAGGTATTTGGGGTTATACTGTTTCCAGTCCTCTGATGAGATGTTGGAAAACACCAAGAAATGAGAGCAACAGGACAAAATCGAAAGGGGAAAATTAACCAATATACATAATAACGTTCTCTGAAATCACTCATAATTGATCCTGTTCTTGTCTTTAAAAAATAACAACAACAAAAACAACTTGACTAAACCATTATTCAGGGTCCAAACCAGTGTAGGGAGAGATGCCTGGAAAAAGTGATAGGTTGACATTGTCAGGTACCAATCCGTACCATATTTTACTCCTCTCACTCATTGCAAAATACAATGGTTTTATTATTTTAACAATTTCTGGGTGGCAGACTTTCAATAAGGTTCCTGTCCTGTTGACAGTACCTCTGTGTGTGACAGTAGGGACCAGAGTTCCAGCTCACTCCAGAAAAACTTTCTCAAACCTAACAGCAATTCACCTCATTTTACCCACAGAAGCATTCCTAGAAAGGCAGTGTTTAAAAGGGGGTGAGAGAGAACCACATAACTTCTACTTACACAAGTCTAAAGCAAAGAGAACACACCCTTCAAGGGGGGATGAAAGCATCTCTCTGCAGTCTGTGTTCTGCTCCATAAGATATACTTGCTTGGATCAGCAGAAGTTGCTGAATGGCAACTTGAAATGTTTCTGAAACATTTCAACCGTTTCTCAAATATCCAAAAATGATTTGTTGGGACAGAAAGATGAGCCACAGCAACCTCCCCCTTTCATGTAGTCCTGGTGGTAAGTTCCAGACCTCTGGGGGCAAGAATATCCCTAGCTGACATATACATCACTAAAGACATGAAGATTTTAGGTCTGAAAGTCCTAATGTAAAATATTTTCATTTTTTAAAAAGTCAACTGAAATTCCCTTACTCATTTTTATGGATCAGTTCTTCTTGAGATAGGGAATGCATTTGAAAGAAATGGTTTTTCTTTGTGGGAAATCAGATGTACAGAAATCCTGAGGTAAATACACTTGGGCCAGCACAGAGATTCACAGCATTGGGAAACACTATCGCCATTAACATTCCCAACTCTCACATCACAGTCAGCTCTCTCCAGAATGAAGAGGAGAGAAAAGAGCAGTGCATGTAACCCAGGACTAGTAGAGGGTACAACTGGACTTTTCCAAACTCCCAGAGCAGCTTCCTCTGAACCTCCTCCATTTAGAGAGCTACTCAGACCCTGTTATTAATCAGTGTTCTACAAAGATACAAAAAGATAAAACCCTTGACTGCGCCAGACTAGACTAACCCATAGACAAAAAAGCAGCACAAAATGAAAAGTGTCTTTTAAAAGCAGCTATAATTAAGCGTTAAAAATAATCACATGATTTTGCTTTCCCATACTACAGATGATGAAAAGAAGTATTTAACCAGTGGGTAAAGCATTTTCATAATTTCATCAGCAATTACTAGAAAGCTTGTTTGTAAGAAATTAGGGAATTTTCACTTTATCTGACCTCAAGAACCAACATTTCTGAAGTCAGGAACTTACTCTAATTTTGAACATTCTCCAGAGCCCCTTTAAAGAAAGAAAAAAAAAAAAAAAAGAACTTCACATTGACTGATGCATGACATTGTTTTAGTTCAACAAAAAATGTGCAGGTTGAAATCATTATTGCATGTCATAAAGCATCAGTAATGGCCACTCAGCAAAATCTAAACCATTTTAAAGGTCATAAACAAGCACATAAAGTGTGCTACACTAATTTATTGGAAATAGCCTCCTTAAAAGAAAAGGGTGACAAAGCCTATGGCTCAGTGACATTGCGGTGCACAGAACTTATACATGACCTTTGCCATTCCTCTTGCAAATTCTTTCAGCACTTGGACATTCAACTTTAAAAAATTAGGGGGAGGTGAGGCAGAGCTATAAAAATCCAGGAAGACTAGAATCTGCTGGAATATGATAAATCTCTTTCTTAGAGAAGAAATGCAAGCACTATTAATTCACAAAATTTGGTGCAAAAGGCAACTTGTCAAATATCCATTACCACTTATATTTGAAACCCAGAAAAGTAAAATCAGACTTACCCTGGGAATTCATTCTATGAACTGACTCAGAAAAGTCGTGTGTTGACCAGCCAGAAAACAGATTCAAACCAACACTCCACATATTCACTGGGTTTAATCCTCCCATCCAACTAACCCCTGCTACTACGTATGCATCTGGCTTTTGTTAAAGAACTTCTGCAAATGTACAGTGGATGAGTAATCATTTAGACTTTGTAAAACATGCAAAGCCATCACCAATAACTGTAGTTCATTGACTCATCACATTTTCAAGTGCTTTTATTTTAATTTTTAAAGTGAAATTAGTATTTTTGTTGACACAAATGCCTGCTACTAGGGCATGCACACAAGGCATTACTCTGGGTGCGTAGAACATTGTCAGCAGTCAGTAATGTTGAATTAACTGTTCACCAAATGCTAGACTAACATGTAAAGGCATAGTCAGTAGACAACCATCTTTTAAAATTATCTCTAATACCTGAATAAAAGAAAACCTCCAGCCAATTCTGCTCTTGCCTCTCATCGCAAAAATGGCAATAGTTTTATATAATAATATGGTATGAGGCATATTAATGCATTTATTATAATAATACTGCATTTGAGGTATAATCAATCTTATTAAATCTCCAATCAATTTTCTCTCAGAAGTAACTATTGTTGAGTCTTTAATACAACAGTCCAGAAGTTTCTATGTACATTTTATGCATGTTACACACACACGCACACATACCTCACAAATTCTTGAAGGGGGTCAAACTGGTAGTGAAAGGTGCTGGAATTTTATGGGTGGGTGTGGAATGGTTATTACATTTGTTAAGTTGTGAAGTCATACTGAAAGTTACAGAATATTATAAACCAACAGTAAACCAACAAAATTAAAATATCAAAAATGCAAAAAGTTCCCTAATATTTACCTGGGGAAATATAATTGGGGGGGGGGGACTGATGAGTCAGGATTTTTAAGATTTTATAAAGATAACAAAACACATACACGTAAAATATCCCCCTGAGATCAGAACACAGCTTATAATCAAGTGCATTAATGTTTCTGCCAGGAAACATATGAATATTCAACTAAGCAGGATAATAAAAACTATAAATAACCTCATGTCATTTTAGGTCAGATAATTCTGTGAAAATAGATATTTTTAAAATATCAACATTAAGAGAGTCCAGAGAGAAAATGTTGAAGACCTTAACCCTATTACAAATGTCCATGATAGGATTTCAAAAATACAAGTTAATAAAGTCATACCACAAATGGTTCAGCATAAGCATGTCCTACATTAAAGACATGTTGTTGTTTTATTTTTAGTATTTGAAATATACTTTAAAATAGTCCATATTGAGATATATTTATACTTTAATATTAGTATTCTCTATACTGAGTGTTCTGTTTCTCATAACCCTACTAAGTAGACAGTAGTGCACAAAGAAGACAAGGTGCTTGTCACGAATCCTCAGTCTGGTGCCAGAGACTGTGGAACCCAGTTGAACAGATAATAAATGGACAAACAGATTCAAGAACAGTAACAGAAATATGAAGGCGATGAATTGGCCAATGAGATGGAAATAAAGAGGAAAGTATATTCATAAGGTTGTTAAAGAATGTCTTGTCTGGAAAGTTAATTCTGAAGTAAAGATCATGCTGAATGACATAATAAACCCATATAAGAATAGAGTACCTTGCATGAGGCCCAGCAACAAAGATACTCATAAATGTCCATAGCTGGGCTAGGACTTCCACCTCCCACCTCTCTTGGCTCACCCTGGCTAAGGAGATAAGAAGAGATATTTGCATTGACCATCTACAGCTTCCTCCTTGGTGGGAAGCCTGGCAGCCACCATTTGTGTATAGTCTCAAGCCAGAAGTAGCCAGTCAAGTACTCCTGAAAGTCTCAGCCACAGACAATAAAATGATATTGTCTTTATTCACTGTGTTAATATCATTTGTTGTGCAGCAATAGTAACCTAGTGCCAGGAAGAATGAGGAGTACCTAGAAATCTCAGACACTGTTGGTGTAAGTTTAAATTGGGACAACTGCTTTGGGAAACTACCAATACATATAGTCTGTATATTACCCAGCCTCCATCAGTACTGCTGTGTCTCTAGTTCTTGCCAGTTTTCACAATATTCCCCACCTAATCTGCTGAATTTATAATGCCCCCTCCATCCATTACCTACACAGGTCACAGAATAATATATTTTAGGTTCACTTTTCACCATGCTATTTAGCTGCTCAAAAAACCTCCATACACACACACACATGCACACACACATTTAATAAATATTGTATTGATTAAGTATACATACTTCTTAACAAATATTAATTCTAAGATTCAAATCTGAGTAGTTTTGCTAACATGGCACTAAGGGAAAGAAGGTGGAAAGCAAACACAGTAGGCATTTCAATTTATAAGATGGCTCCTTAAAATACCCTCCAGGAAAAAAAGAAAAAAAAAAACTTTGTCCAAATCATGCTTGTTGTGAAATACATATGTGGAAATATATCCTAAGGTCACAGACAAGTTACCTATTGCAATAGCAGTTGCAAAAGAGACTGAGTGAATAGATGATGGTGGCAACTAACATCACAGAGCACAGCAAAGAATGGCAAGGCTGAAAGGTCTTCATTGCACAGCAGGGAACAGAGAAATAACTTGTTTCACCATGAAAAAGAGAGAGGAAGAGGAAGAGAAAGCAACACTCAATCTTCTCTAGAATGTTTCACTGTGACATTATCTAGAACAATATAATTAATGGTGGTAATAATGTGGGGTATACTAATTGTAACAATTGCCACTTATACCCACCCATAAGGAGGTATTATGCTGAATCTTTTATCTTTATCAGCAGTACTGTAACTAGTATTTTTACCAGGTATTATGCTATCCATTTTACAAGCATCATTCATTCACCATCATGGCTACCTTGCAAGATGATATATTATTACATTCACCATCATGGCTACCTTGCAAGATGATATATTATTAACCCACTTTATATATTATTATCCCACTGAGGGATGGAGAAGCCAGCTAACTTGCCTAAGCTTTAACCATGAATACTCTAAGGCTCTATAGTACAATAAGATAAAGCAAACAGAAAAAAAAAAACAAAAACAAAAAACAAAAAACAGAAAGAAAAGATAAAATTGCCCTGTGAGTGCATTTGAAATTTGGAAAGAAAACCACAAATATTCACTGAAAGCTAGTTTATGACAGTCTAAGAACTGAGATTCATGAAATTGTAACAATGGGAAACAACACAAACAGAGCAACATAAGGATTCTCAACTGAGCCAGCCAATTTAAACTACATTTTGTATACTTGGCAAGGAAGAATCAGGTCTCACATCTAATCTTTAATTCATTCGTCCTTCAAGTATTTATTAAGTACCTACTCTGTGCCAGACACTGAGGTGCTGAAAAAACAACAAAGACATAAAAAGACAAAGTCCCCACCTCTATGGCATGTCAGGGTAGGGAAGGGATGGATAATACCCTACAGGTAGGTTCATATTGTTGATTTTAAAACAGATTGTAAATTTAGTAAAATAATACAAATATTCGTTTTATGGACCTAAACAGCTAAATATATTTAGCTATTTGTAAAATGTAATCTATTTATCTTCTATGTTCATATATATGTAGCTTTATAAGAAACAAATGTTTCTCATAAAGCTACATATTTTGTAAGCTAGGATGATGAGGTTTTAAAAAATGCCACTAAACATAAGTATACTTGGGTCACAGAGTTTCACTTCATGTATTCTAGATTAGTTAATATCACCTACTTGAAAAGTACCTGATACAGCCTACATAAAATTTGATTAAATGAAACAAAAACAAAACTGACAGATTACATTTCCCTGAAGAAAAACAGATTGGCCTTTTCGTTTGGGTATTTTTTGATTAATAACTCCAAAATAATGAGGAATTCCACCTAATCTTTGTAAATCATCCTTCATCTTAAAATACAACCTCTGAAACCATATAACCATAATCCTGAAAACTCTAGTCATTCACAAAGCTTCCTTCAGTCACGATGAGTTAATGATTTTCCTCAAAGTTCAACTAAACCTGTATTCCAGGGAAAAACATGCTTGAGGCTGAACATGGAATCAATACTGTCTGATTTACTCATTAGCTGGTACCCATGCAAGTAATCCTAGTTTTAGACAAACTGTGAATAAAAGCAAGGTTATTCTTGAACATATTTATAATGAATTTTACCAGAGGTAGAATTCAAGTCCATCTCAGTATTTCAAGTTTCTACATTATCAGGCAGAAGGAGTAAATATTTATTAATTACAGAATAAAAGTGTTAATGTCTCATTTTTTGAAGCTGCCAGGTTCACAGGTACCCATCAAGGTACTTGGACCACGACGTGTATCCTTGGTTTTCTGTATATATTGTTCATAACCTGTTGTTGGCTCAGCACATCAATATACTGATGTAAAGATACAAAAAATTAATAAATGAAGCCACTGAATAATATAATGAAAACAAATTAGGACTCACATCCTAGAAATCATATTTATTGACTCAGCAAAAATGTTTAAAACACTACTGCAATGGCCCTATGGCCAAGTCCATTTCTACTGACTGACCACTCCCTCTGAGGGGTGTGTATTTCCCTTCCTAATCCCTGACTTAGCTGTGAAGTGTTGGGGACAAGGAAATGTAAGTGGCATGCACCACTTCTCAGCAGAAGTCCTAAGAGGCAATGTGTAGTTCTGCCATTTGCCTCTTCCTTCTGTTCAAACTTCATCTCCATATATTACACTGCATACAACTGACTATATTATCGGAATATTTAAATGAAATTATTTTAAAATTAGAAATGATGCACCTACTCAAGGTTTTTTAAACATTATTGTTTTGATAAAACTAGGTTCAAACATAGTATATTTCTCCAAGCACTCTAAGTCTGAAATATAAACGTAAGAAAATCAGTCATTAGAGATTTAAAAGTTAATAGATTGGAGCACAGGGTGGGAAGCAATCAACTGGGAATCAAGAAACCTTTCTTGATGTAATATTTTGTTCTCCAACCGGGTGCAGTACATGCTGAGAACAAGGCACTTAACCTTACCTAAGGTTAGTTCCACCTCATAACTGAAGGAACCAGACATATAATCCTCCAGGCTCCTCATTTTGGTCTTCTCAGAGTCTTACACTTGCCCATATTGTATTGCTGCAGCATTTGCACAAAAAAAGGGGAACAAATGAGCAACTGCTTGCATTCTATCATATGACACAAGGGTAGACGGAAACAAGCTTGACATGTACATCTAATAGACTTTTGATTATCAATGTAGATATTGCAACTCTGCAGACAATCCCCAGCAACTGAATTACCACTCACCACTGGGTCCCAGCAGCAGCCTTATGCATGTACCGTGAACTCCCATGCAAAGGAGCTTGGTTATTTTACCAGACAAAATATTTTGTGAATTTTTCACTCTGGCTCATCAGAACCACTAATCTCCTCCTTTACTACAAGTAATCACACAATTTCAGATTTCCCAAAGACTTGTTCACTTAACCAGAGAATAAAGGAAAATATATAATAGCATATACATTCTTTATTTCATGGGCCTTTCAACAAATCCATGAAAACAGATTGTCTGACCTATATGTTTCTTGCAATGTAAGTGCAGAATGTAATTTTATCAATGGGATCCTATAGTAACTTGGGTCAAATAAAGAGAAACCATACATAGTTTGAAGGGAGACAGT
>PVHY01011598.1:0-47352 GCA_004024945.1 Uropsilus gracilis | reverse complement strand
GAAGATGTCTGGCCTTCACTACGCGTGGCTATTCGTTGGTCTACCAATCACAGCCTCTTGACTTCTCTTCCTAAGCAATAATAGGTCTCTGTACACATGCAGAAAAGTTTCTATTCCTCTCACCAGCCCTCCACTCAGGAGACTTCCAACCAAAGGCAACAAGTTATGACAAAATGGAGACTATAGTAACCCAAGATTTTTTTCTCTCTTCCATTAGACTTTAGCTGAAATTTTATCTTACCCAAATACCTTCAATAATGAGCAGATAACTTATTCATAGGCCCTAAATAATCTAAATAGCAATTCCTCAGATTTCACCGGCAAATTTTCCAACTTATCCATTACTTGTAGAAACCATGGTTACTTCTCCATTACTAAGTTGTGACTCAGTGCATTCAAGCAGCTTTAAATTGATTCATGTAATCTCACTAATAATTTGTTGTATTAAAAGGAATTGTCCTTTTAAAAATATATAATGCATGTTAAAGCAAAATAACTAATTTTTAATTTACTTGTTACTTGAATTATTTATTTTTTGACTGCTAGTTTTTTTTATTCTTAATAGTATACCCAAATTTTTTATATCTAATTTGAGTTCCAGGGAAATTGTAGACTGAATTTGTAATGCCTCAATTCTATATCTCAAGCTACATGATTTCTCACTCATGGGACAGGAAATAATAATTTGTTCATAATGAGATAATAATTTCTAGACTGGGCATGGTGGTGCATGACTGTAAATGGCAGCCTAGGAAGCCAAGACTGGGGCCAGGGATCATGGTTCGAGTCCCGCTGGGGGCACGTAGCGAGACCTAGTCCCCAAAAAATAGATGGGCATGGTGGTACGTTTCTATAATCTCAGCTACCTGGGAAGCTGAGACTTGAGTCTGTGGTACCCCAGGCAACATGAGCCTGCAGTTCCACAGGCAAAAATAGCAAGGCCCAGTCTTAAAAATACAAAAACAAAAACAAAACAAACAAACAAAAAAAAAAAAACTAAAACAATGGTTTAATTTTAGAAACTGTTAGAAATTAGTATTGGTTATATACATTAGTCTAATTGGATTGCCATATCAAAATAACACAGACTGAATTACTTAAGCAATAGAAATGCATTTTCTCGGAGTTATAAAGGCTAGACATCCACAATCAGGTACCAATAAGCTTGATTTCTCATGAGTCATTTGAGCCGGGTTTGTGGACAGTCACCTGTTTTCTTTGTCTTCACTTGACTTTTCTTCTATGTTCATGTGGAAGGAGAGACTGTTGCAGTGTTCTTTCCTCTTATAAAGACACCAGTATTAGGGCTTCAACATACAGATTTTTGAGAGGCACATTTGCCTCATAGCATTTCACTCTTTGGTCCTCCAAAATTCCTGTCATTTTCTTATGTAAAGTGCATTTCCCCCTCTACCAACAAATCCCAAAATAACCATTTCAACATCAATTCCAAGTCCGAGGTATCATTTAATAACATCAAAATAAAAATACCAACAAATCCCAAAATAACCACTTCAAGATCAATTACAAGTCTGAAGCATCATATAATAGCATCAAAAGCAGTTTGGGGGTGTTGAATCTATGAAACTTGTCTAGATACATAGACTTTTCCAAAAGGGAAAAACCGGAAACAAAAGGAGTGATGGCTCCCAAGCAAGCACAAGTTAAAAAAATCTTTTTTTTTTTTTTTTTTTTTTGAGACTAGGTCTCACTATTTTTGCCCGTGGAACCACAGGCTCACATTGCCCAGGGTACCACAGACTCAAGCAATCCCCAGCCTCAGCTTCCCAGGTAGCTGGGATTACAGGCGTGTGCCCCCATGTCCAGCTATTTTTGGGGACTAGGTCTCACTGTGTTGCTCTGAGTAGGACTGGAACCGTGATCCCTAGCCCCAGCCGCTTCATAGGCTGAAGCTTACAGGCACGAGCCACCGTGCCTGGCAAGTTAAAAATCTAGTAAGACTAATTCAGTTCGAAGTAAAGCTTGTGACACTTCCTCCCTTGGTGAAAGCTTCAGGCCACCAGGGAGTGGTTTAGTGCCTTGGTAGTTACTAAACATGGTCAACTCCTCATACTTGCCACATCATCCTCTTACTGAGATATCGAATGAACATGAGTCTCCATTTTCTGGAATCTCTAATTCCAATAAATCCTTATAGAAACAAAAGCAGTTCAAATATGCATGGTGGTAAACAGCTCAGTGTTAGTTTCTTGAGTGTTCATTATGATGGAAAATGTGTCTTCAACCCTGTAGCAAGTGAGTGACTTAAATAACTATTATCTGAATGTCTGATCCAACCAGTACAAATTCTGTAAACAAATTCTTGCAAATCAAAGAAATGGTAGCAGGACTTCAAATTTCCTGTAGCTTGACTAGTGAATTAATATCTACAGCATTCTTTCCAGCACTCAGATAACTTCTAAATGCATCAAGAGCATCAGCAAGTTTGCTAGAGAAAAACCAACTTTGTCTGTTTTGGTTCAGAGTGGATTTGACCTTTTTATTATATTTTTCAAAAGTTTCAAGTTTTCAATTTTTTAGAGATCAAAAATTTTAGATTGAAATTTTTTTTCACAATCTTGACTAGTAAAATTCTGAAACTGAACCTGTGTTGAGAATAGGAGCAATAAATGTACTTGATATCTAAATCTATCATTATATGTATATCTATATCTGTATATCTCTCTCTCTATATATATATATATATATAATGGGTTATCTATATCATAAGTTGACGTATATGTGAATATATACTTATACACATCTACATGTATATATGTATGTACACAAGTATATATGGATATGTATGATATTTTGTATGTGTACATATACATACATTTATAGGCGCCGTACTGTAACTGCAGATCCACAACAGTTGTTGGATCTATATAGTATAACTTTGGCAGACATAATCTCTTTGCTCTCATTGGAACTTAAAGGACAGTGACATAAAAATAGTAAAAACCACACAAATGCTTAATAATTGCAAATATGACATGAGTAATGAAAAATATTGGAGACCCTGCAACACTCCTGTGTATGCCAAGTACAGCAAAACATCTTTCTGTGGACTTTACTGTATCAGAGCTCACTCTTGGAGGAGTACACTCCTGAACTGACAAACTATCCTTTCTTTCAAGTAAGTTGGTGGTTGGGGGTGGGGACCTTTATAGAAATTCCCATAATCTGAACTCTACTTTTTAAAAATGTATACTATTTTTTATCACAATAGTGTTGATTTACAACACTGTATATAGTTTAGGAGTATGGGTTCATAACTCCTTGAATGTATGTTACCACACCACAACCGCCACCAAAGCCCCCATAATCTAAACTCAACTTTTGAAATAGGCCACAGATCCATGGCAAGCTCCCATGGAGTTCAGATTGAAAATTCTTATATAGAAGAATAGCCTGCTTGTTTTCAGAAGAAAGGCGGGAAAACTGCCTAGAACCACACCCACTAAAGAAATCAACAATTTCCACAGGCCTTGCCCATAAAGTGGTGCCGGCTAGACTGGACAGAGAAAGGGTGATTTCAGACCCACCCAACCTGATGTCAGCCCTGTGCTCTGGGCAGGAAAAACCTTAAAACCACTTTATAGAACTGATTTGATCCCTTAGTTCCCTCCTCACAGCCCAAATTGAAATGCTAACTTCACCTTCCTCTCTGTTCTTGTTATGGGTACACTCCTCCACTGCAGCAAAGGAAAGCTGGAGCTCTTCCAGGAAGAGCTTTGGTCTTGCTCTGATGAAGGGCATCATGCCAGGGTGAGGCAATTTTGTTATTAATCAACTGTGATTTGCAGAAGATGACACAATGGCAGGGTCTGTGCTTGAAGTATCCTTTCAGCAGTGATGAAAGTCAGGCGTTACTTAGCTAGGTTCTAACTAGACACTAAATCATGCTAAAGACTGTCCCACTTCAGTGCTAGAGGCTGAAACTGAAAGCAAATAATATGCTATTTGTAAACTGCAGTCAACACTGTCATTTTAAACCCTGAACACCTTCTCATGTTTAAAATGCTGAGCGTTGCTGTCAGGGAAGCTCGATGCTATTAGAATGTAGCCAGACTGATTCCATCCCATTTTATTTCAGGGGCATTTAAGGGAAATTTTGTTTTAAACAGTCAAGACTGAGGACACAAGAGATACTGAAAATGTATACATCTAAGCTCTTGGGAAACATTTATGGTTTAACAAGTTGTAAAGCATATTGTGCATCTTTGGTAGTCACTTGCATAAATTGTCCTCACCAATTCTTCTAGGTTATTCCAGTGCCTTTGGTTAGTGGTAGATGCTCCTTCTTTCCTGAATACCTCTAGGGCACATTTTCACTTCTGTTACTAATATCCTATTTATTTTGAAAATAATAAGTGTCAGTTTCACCCTTGTAGAAATTGTTTTGCTTTGTTTTTGTTAGCTTAAAATTTAAGACACACATAGCTCATGAGCTTATTTTAATTGTGAAATTTTAAAATATTTGTTTTGTATTCAACTGAGAAATGGGAAGATCATGAAATCTACTATGGAGTGGATCAGGATTCAGACTCCAATTTGGACACTGCTGTGTGTTTAACCTCTTTGAACTTATTTTCTTTACTTGTAAGTTGGACATTTATACAATATTGTGCAAGGCAAAGGTTTAATGTGATAAGAGATGCCAGCAGTGTAGCACTGTATATTCAGATGCTCAATAAATGATACCACTAGCAGCAATTGCAGGAATATTATCAGCATGGTATGATGTCTCTCTGTGAAAGATTATTTATTGAGAAAAAGAATCATATCACATATTTTTATGGTATATATCAGCAAAAACACTGCAGAACTCAAATCCAAATCTTCACCAACAACCATGATTCTGCAAAACCATAATGATAATGTATAATATAAAAGGTAACAATGTATGTCCATACAAGACATACCTTAAAATAATAAAAAAGGCATCATATGCAGCTTATAGAATTTTGCCTTAATGCTATCTAGTCATTTCTTATGTAGTTATTGGCACTTGAATTATTAGTTGTAGCAGCATAATTTATTGATCACTTGCATTTCATATACTTGCTACTCTTGAGTACCTTAAAAACTGATTTGTGAGCAACTAAAATGCCCTTTTATATTTCTAAATTACATATTCTATTTAAAAATATTTTAATTTAAATGTACTGGTATGTCATAAAATATTCTACTTGCACTTAGTTTATAGCTATCAAAAATTGCTGTAGTGTAGAAATTGAGATTTGCTTTGATGCCAATGCTCATTTCCCCAAAGTTTATTCTTCTGGGATATCTATCAGTTTAGAATGTTTCCAAAATGGCACTGATATCCTTTCTAAAAGAGGCCTCCAGGACTACAGATGGAATGAGATGAGGGTGAATGAGTTTTCTAAATTTGGAGCTGCACTCTTGGTAGATTTGTGAAAAGTAGGGTTAGCACATAGTAAAAGGTCAAGTAAGGATGGCCCCAGAAGTATGTGATTACAGAGAGCATGGGAGGTGATGTGTGAAGCTTGTTCTCTGAGCTGTTCCTCTGTGGATCCAAGTGCCTTGTTAAGGGTTAAGGGCCATTAGTGGTTATCAAATTCAAGCCTAGCTCAACAGTTAACTTGTTAATTAAGACAAGAAGATCTTGGGGAGAGCAATTCATTTGATCACTGTTGAGCTCGAAATACCTTCAAAAGGTTGTTTTGTTCAACTTCCCTTAGAGTATGGATTTAAATAGTGGCATCATTAAGTATAGGATTATCTTGGGCCACAGACACAATTTTCAGGAGATGCTCAAAGATGATTCTATCAGTTAAAAGGTTTAAGTAGGTAAAGAGAAAGTTGAGAGGCAATCTTATCACAACTAAAACAATGATTCCAAGCACCGTCAATAAATAATGACATATAACATATAACTATTCTATTGAACAAACTTGACTTAAGAAGATATAAGACAATTTTCTTTATCACTATTCTCTTTTAAACTTCCTGTGTCTTCTGTCTACCCTAGAAGAAATCTTAGGAACTAACCATAGTTCTTCCAGTCTGGGCTAGTTGAGTGTAATACTCAAATCATTACAAACTCTATTGCAATACAAAATATCCTCTTCCCCCTCAGTTCATGTTGACACAGATCACCATTTCTCTGCCTTCTTTTCCCAGGGGTAGGGAATAGGATAAAGCATAGAATGGGTTAGATGACATGATTATGATCTGGTATTGACATTTTTTGAACTAGTTGATGACAAGTTTTCTTTGTGGGCTGCATGGTGAATTCTGAGAGAATGTTCTCTCAGTCTCTCCTTTCTACAGTTGTTCTGACTATAACAACACTCACTGAAATAGTTCCACTACAGTGAACCCTTCTCTCATAGAGTGGGCATAAATGGTAGGCTAATGTTGGATCAACCTGTTTTGTAAGTATTTAGCATGTGTCCAACAATACATTAAGATATAGAGATATTTGACACCTCTTTTGTTCTCTATCTTTGAGACCTCTGTTGAAACTCCAAAGACAGCATAAGAGTTGGAATAGGAAGAAGGTATTCTGAAAGTATAAACTTCCAGTTATAAATAAGAACTAGGGAAGTCATGGACAACTTGATGACTATTGTTTTTTGTTTTGTTTTGTTTTTTGTTTTTGAGACTAGGTCTCGCTATTTTTGCCCATGGAACCATAGGCTCTCATTGCCCGGGGTACCACAGACTCAAGCAATCCTTAGCCTCAGCTTCCCAGGTAGCTGGGATTACAGGCGCGCGTCACCACACCCAGCTATTTTTTTGGAATGAGGTCTCACTACGGGCCCCAGGCGGGACTCGAACCACGATCCCTAAGCCCTGGCCGCTTCATAGGCTGAAGCTTACAGGCACGA
The DNA here is from genome assembly GCA_004024945.1 of Uropsilus gracilis. Taxonomy (NCBI): domain Eukaryota; kingdom Metazoa; phylum Chordata; class Mammalia; order Eulipotyphla; family Talpidae; genus Uropsilus; species Uropsilus gracilis. The sequence goes on along the minus strand of PVHY01011598.1, from coordinate 40,489 downwards.
GCCACTGTGCCAGGCCTCTTGATGACTATTGTTAACACTGCTGTTTGATATATATATATATATATCTATTGCATAGATATATATATGTACATTGTTAAGACATTAAATCCTAAGACTCAGTATCACAAGATCACAAGAGGAACAGTGTTTTGCTTTTTCTATTTTCTCTTTTTAATTGTTTCTGTATGAGATGATGGCTGGTAATGAAACTAATTGCAGTAACAATCCTCATGATATACATAAATCAAATCATTATGTTGCACACACTGATACAGTATTATATGCCAATTATATCTCAATAAAAATGATGGTGAAAGAATGACTTTAATATCCTATTTTATACACAGATGGCCTGAAGCTGTACTTCCATCATATTTCTTTTGGTAGCAAAATTCTAAAGATATCCCTGAAGTTATTCAATCAAACACTAATATAGGTACTTTTGTAAAAGCCCATTGCAGAAGAGAATAATTTTAACAATCAACTAATTTTCATATGAGATTATCCTGATATCCAGTCAAATCACATGAACTCCTACAACCAGGAAAAGAAGGTAGAATAGGTAGTCAAAGAGATGCAACAGCAGAGAAAAGCAAGAGATGTAGACAGAAGGGGAACTCAGAATTCAAAGTGTAAGAAGAACTTGAGCCAACATGCTGGTCTTGAAGTTGGGGGAAGGAAGCCATGAGCAAAGGAACAAGGGTAGTCTCTAAAAACTGAGAATTACCACTAAGACAACAGCCACAAGGGAACAGAGGTGTCAGTTCTACAAACACAGAAACTGAGTTCTACCAACAGACAATATAAATGAGCCCAACAGCAGCTTCTCCCCCACAGTCTTCCAATAGAACACCAGCTGACACTTGGTTTTGACCTTGTGAGACTCTCAATAGGGAGTGCTGTAGTTTCGAAGTTCTCTTGGATAAGGATCAATCTCCACAGTCCCTGAGAAGCAGGTTGTTTTTATTTGGTCAGTAATCAATGGGTACATGCTCATAAGCCAGTTTGGCTGGAAAGGGACAATCTTTTCAAAGCTTGCTTATTCCCTGCTTTGTGCTAATTAGGAACACTAGGCTTATACCACAGACCACCCCAGACATGCAGAGTACAGAAATAGATTGCAAAGATATTTAGACGTGTCTAAGAAGCTAAAATTCAGTTCTTTAAAAACAAAATGGTAGAATTTCAAAGAAAATAACTGATTATCTTGTTGTTAATTTCCTATTAATAGTGTGAGGTGATACTAAAACACTATTAAAGTCATAGGAAGTGGGCAAATACTCTCCATAGTTTTCATGTGAAATACTACTTTCACAACTACACAAAAGATGTGTGAACACAGATTGTTTGTAATGGTTATATTTGAATTAACACCCCCCCACCCCTAGCATTTAAGTAGAAAATCTTGCAAAATGGAGGTTATAAACTGGAAATGCCAAGGAGAAGGAAGTCTGAAGATAAGGCATGCAAGTAAAAGTCAGAAATAGTAAAATAAAGAATAATCATGACATTTTCATTCTTCTTCCAATGTATCATCCAGTGGTTATAATTTGGCCACCCATGTCGTGAAGTCTCCACAAAGAGCTTTTGTAAAAAATAAAGATGGAAACAATGAAGTAAGCTTGTGTACTAGCCTTTATAATTTGAGATTGTGCTCCCAAGTGTGCTATTGAATGTCTTGCCTAGCAAAATTTCTATTAATTAAACTATGGGATTATTACTATTACCTCTGGGAATCTCTTTGCAGAATAATGGTCTTTATTATTTGGAATGCTTTTTGAAGTTCAGCCAAATTTTCTCATTACTCAACTGACTCCAAGTTTTTGACTCTAATTTTCCTGACCACCCCCAAACAAGTGTGCCCTTTCAGTACATGTGAACATTACTTCAAGTTTCAGCCGGCACTTGAAAACATGTTTTTTCAAAGAATTGCTGGTTGAATGGATATGACTAGATGAATCAACAAAACATATTTAGGATCAAAAATAACCATATAGATTATTCAGGAGTTCATTGAGAAATAAGACTTGGTTTGAGAAATACTATGTTTTGTTTTGTGGACAGTGCCGCCCTCTACACACACACAGACACACGTGTGTTTTGAAAAAAAAAAAAAAAGCTTATTCTTTTACAATCCACAGACTCTACTGTATCCCTCAATCTTCCTAAACAAAGAAACTAAACTGTAACTTTCTTTGAAAGAAAAGGGGAGCTGTGGTGACAGAGTTGCAGACAGTTTTCTAGCAATGGGGCATGAGGGGAGCACATTCAGCCTCCACCTCTTGCCAAACCTCATGAGGTAGAAATTTCTAGTATCACAGAGCTTGTTGCTGAGAGTCCCATAACCCATTCTTGACTGATCTTTGGGGAAACTTCTTCCCACATGAAAAAGGTACAGAATGTCTTGTGACAACTCAGAAAATACGGGGACTGAGGACAAGTCACTTATTCATCGCAAGCTGCTGGTTCTTCACTTTATTTACCATAAAGGATTACTAGGTCAGTCAAAAGAAATGATATTAACTCTAGTTGCTGAGCTGATAGGCTAGAAGAAATAGGGTGAAGGCCTGAAGCACTTCCAGGAGACCTTTAGGCAGGAAGTGGGTGGGGATCCTACAGCTGTGTAAAGCAGGGAAATTCCCCAGGGTAGGGGAGGTGCTACAATTTCCAACTGAAGAGATCCACTACAAAATGGATTATTTCCAGATTTTGCATTGAAAAAATATTTTTAAATACAATTAAACATAGTGTTGCAATCCTGCAAAACTTCAGTTTTCTTAAAAAAAATAAAAACCAGGTCCTATATTCCAGTACTTCCTTGCTTCCAAGAGTGTGCCTGAAACAGAGGTCTTTTCATTGACTTATGTGTACATGGCACTGGGCTGTTGGCAAGGTTGTTGAAATGAAAGATTTTTTTTTTTTTAATTTAGACTCTGTCCTATTTACTGATCTGCAGGAAAGTACATTCAGACCCTTTGCCTCCTTTCCCAAGAGGGTGTCTCAGAAGTAGGCAGCTGCACAAACACACAGTTCAGTTAACTGATGTTGGGGACTGATGATATGTGCTACCTATGCATTTTTAATCTTGCTTTTTAAAAAAGGCCTAATGCAAGAATAAAGGATTATGATGAGCCATACACCTGCAGGGAACACTGTGACCCAACTTGACAAAAAAAATAAAATAAAATAAAACTAGATATTCTTGCATAATTGCAGGTCAGTGGCCTCCATGAGAGAGATCATTTCAAAGATGTGGATGGAGGGGAGCCCATTGTTACTATTTCATTTTAAGGACAGTAGCTGAGCATTAGCAAGGAAAAATTACTGCTCATTTGTTCCTTTATACAGACATGGGCCATTTATTACAAATTTAACCAGCCCCACTAACAACCTGCTCAGTGGAGCCAAATAAGAATGAGATTTAGTAGCCCAAGGCTTTCATTTGAATAAATCTGATCCTGTGGCTGATGTAGGTAAACTCTCACCACACATTTTGTGCTATTCCCATCTCTTTAAAATAGCTTCTCCCAAGTTCCCATTTCTCTATTTGGAAGCTTAGTGATTTTTAGCTGACCTCTCTTTTTGAAATGAGTGACCAATTGATATCTGTCTTACAATCCAAAAAATAGCACCTGTAACATCATGGATGCTCATTCCCCACAAATAAGTTCTCAATACTCCCATTTAATAATGTCATTTACCAATACTCTTTCATCACTGAATTCTTGTTGTCAAATTTCCAAAGATTAAATAAAATGATAACAGCCAGCTTGGTAAGTATTGACAAGATTCTATTGTAGTATTTATCACTGTTCCATAAAACAGTTTAAAAATATATTGAAAGTTTTCAAAATTAGCATACTTTTAAACTTGGAAGTATAAGATTTAAAAGGGGAGGGATAAATCAGGCATTTATTCTAAGACAGGTGTAAAACAATTCAATGCAAACTTGTCCAGCCACTGTAGAAAAAAGGAGAGGTGGAGGAGGAAGCAGAGTACAGTCACACAATGGAATACTAATCAAACTTATGGAAAGATGGAATGTTACCATTTTTACCAACACGAAAGGAGTTTGAGAAGCTTATGTGTAATAAAGCAAATGAAAATGACAAAACAAATATTGAACATTTACATCGTGGCCAAATGGACAAAACAAAACACTTATCAAAAATAGGTGCCATCAATAAAAATAGCGGGACTTCTGAGATTAAGAGATATAGGCAAGGGAGAAACTGCCAAAAGGTCATAATGAATTATGGGGCGTAGGAAAGTTCAGGGATACATCTTAATAGTGCGAGACAATGATCTTGATTTTTTTCTTCCACAAATACTGCCAATATCTAGAATCAAAATAATGGCTGAAACAACTGTTGCATAAGGAAACAGTAAATAGCACTCTAAAACTAGTAGATATATGACTTAAATTATTCAGAAAATTTTATTAAAAATATAGTAAAATTATGTAAAGAGATTATTTGCAAAAAAAACTAAGTTATAAAATATATAACATGGCTCATATTTCCATTTTATTTAAAAAAAAGTATACATAAGATGTGAGGACTACTGAAATGGTACTTTCCTATGGGTGAAAGGAGTTATTTTCCTTTTTTCTCTTTTTTCACATTATTTTGTGACCACTCTAAAATGAACATCTAATACTTATACAAAAACAAACAAGTTTTTGTTTGCTGATTTGTCTAGTTTGCATGAATACTTTCAGTTACCTCACTGGTCCAAATATTTTGGTGTCTGAAGGCAGTCCATTTAGGCTCTGCCTTCTCCATTTGCACAAAAGGCACTTCTTTGATTATCTGAAAACACTCCCCCCTTCAGAATGACCTGATTGTTTAAATACAGGAGCTATATAAAGATCTATATAGCTCTGCGCATCAGAAGGAAAGCTATTTTGAAAAACTGGAAATGGATGCCAAAAGATATGAGTGTAAATCAAAGTCAATTTGACTCCAGGTTTACTTTGTGGTTTATACAGAGTGCCATTAAAGAATTCCTAAGTTTCAAATACCCTTAATAAATTTAGATTCCCAAATAAAAGAAAAGTCTACTCTTTTACTTTGGTTACTTTGTATTCCAGGAACAAAGCTAAGATCAAGGGAGATGATTTAAACACACATACACACACACACACACACACACACACACACACACTCAGTAGGTAGATAGGTAGATAGGTGGGTGGGTGTATGGATTGACATACGAATGAACAGACAGAGAGACAGAAAAACAGAAAGTTATTGCTTTCTGTTAATTCTTGAATTCAATAATTAATCTTTGGTGGTTATTTTAAAGTTTTTATTTTTTTAGTTAATTTTGCTTTGCAAGTTCAAATATCTAGGATATTCATTTGCTTTTCTCTGAGAATGAAAGGGTACATAGTAGGTCTGAGAAAATGCATATGGTTGACTGATGTGTTTCTAATTTATTCATACGGCAGTTAGTGACATAAAGTGAGATTTTGAAGTAGATTATAAGTATTTTAAATGAGGCCAAGTGAAATCTTGGCACATAGCTCTTTTGCTGATCCCTCTGTTCACTCAAGAATAGTTTAGGTTACCTGGTTGAGATATAACATATTTTGTCAAACCACTTACTATTATTCTCCACTTATTGATGAGCAGCCTGCATTTTAGCCTTTTCACCTATATCTTTAGTATAAATAACAATACCTAGAATGTCCCTGATTCATTGAGTTATAGACTTCCTAATTTCCTCAATTGTTTTTAGCTAATGACTTAGGTTCTCAAGCAAGTATGATAATATATAGTATGGTCCAACCTAATTAGAGAACACAGTGTGTCAAGATCCTTTCCTCAAAGAGAGGAAAGGATCTCATTCTGAGTTTAAGAACATGGAATCCAGTTCTGATTTTAAGGGAAGGGTCTGGCTGTGTGATCCTAGCCAAGGCACAGAACATTTCTGAGTCTTCAATTTTGTTTAAGACCATAAAGTTGTCACTAGATGATCTATAAGCCTTCTTTCAACTTTACAACTTTTGCTGTGAGATTATATCAAAATTACCTGGAATAATTTAACATTTTCTAATCAAGACCTCGAGTGACAGCAATCATCTAATGGAGCAAAGTAACTCAGTGTAAAATGCTCTTGTCCATTTTGTTCCTCAAAACCAGGAGACACAACTTCTGTAGTTTCCACTAACTACCTCAGCAGAATGTGTGGCTAAAGTATAAACTCATAAAATAAAACACAGGGACATGAGATGAAGCTTCCACAAATCATGATTTATCAAACCACTTGAATGGTAGGTTTTCTCCCAGCAGTGTTTGCTCCCTTACTCCTTTCAGTAAGTTGTAAATTCCACACTGACTGCATTGCTTGTGTTTGGCCTGGGAAGTTCTCGTCCAATAACTCAACCCTGCTGATGTATCTCCTAGGCACAGCTTTTGCAGAAATTACTTAATAAATCAGTGGTTGACATACATTTTATTCTCCAGGGTTGTGCATTAAGAACCTTTACAACCCTTAGGTTTATTTCTTTTGAGGGCATTGATCTCAGAGAACGGGTCACTTTCAATTCAAATAGGTATTAATCTGATGCTATTACAATGCTTGTTATAACTAGACTTTTTCAATATGTGGTAGGATAATTTTGCTTTCATTAAAAGGCACTGTCATAATCTTGTTTATTTCAACACCATCCTTTCCCAGGGACTACATTTGTCTTTATTGTATGTATGCTACCAGATAACCAGATTCAAGCAAAAGATGGTTACTTGTATTATTAGATAACTAGCACACATGATACTTCTATCCCACTAAGTTGATAAGTTGAACAAAGAATACATAAATTTTTGCCTTCAGAAGTATCTCCCCCACTCCTGAACACCCTTGGATAAAATTAGAACATTTAAAAATAATATTTTACATATGTCAAACACAATCTCCAAATGTTATAGTGCATATGTCATTACAGAGTTAATCTCTGTCAGTTTGAAGAGAAAAATAAAGAATTAACATTACTGTATGAATGTCAAAGAGAGGTTATAGATGTTTGTTAATTAATTACAAGTTTTAAGTTGGACAGAAGACCAAGTCCTTTTGGTTGTAGTGAATATTTCTATCCTTTCATCAAATGCCTTATTTATATGTCATTCATTCCTTTCAACAATCTTTATGATGCTGCCCACCACTGTGGCTGTTTCTGCAAGACTACAGCGCAATAAACTGTGCCTAGATACCTAAACCCACACCTAAATTGAACAACACCATAGGAAAGTGGGAATCCAGGTTCCAGGGTCATGCAAAGGAAGGAGGTATGAAGGAATGATGACTTTATAGGATGACTACTCATTGTGATATCATAGAAAATTGGTCTATTTTCAAAATAAACTCTTAAATATAATTAAATTTTATTTAGATACAAAATTTAAAATTTCACATACATAATTTGTATGAAATTATGATAGTTAATGTAGATACAGTGAGCATTAATATTATGCCAGTTGAAAACAGATTGTTCACTTTGAAAAAGTGTTTTTCAGAGTGGCAGGAGCTTATTAATATCACACTTTGCTTCACTGTTAATTGTAATTTTTCTCCAATTGACCTAAGTTTTCCATGCATTGGAAATGACTACTTTTACATTTTGGTTTATAAGTAAAATTATACAAAGGCTATATAAACTAACCCTGGATCTAATCTTGCTTGTTAAAAGCAAGTGGAAGTGACTTATGTGCATATCTGTCAGAACTAATTAGAATGTTATTGAAAGATCATGAAATGCCATTCATGCCTTTTAAATACTCAGAATTTCAAGTTTGCATTTTATGAGTCTTGTTTACCCCTTAAGTGATATTTTCCACAGTTAACTCTCAATTTTCTGAATTACTGTAACTCTTTCAGCAAATGCTTCTGTCCTTGATTATATTTTTTATTAGGTTCTCTGGCTTTCTAATTAGATTGTCATCATCATGAGGCTTATTTCAAGGAGCAAAATAGTCTTCTGCTTTTCAGTGTAACACTGATATGCAGAAATATGAGTGCATGAATGTCATGGATGTGATTTGTTGGTGATCGTCAATGATTTGCTCTATCCATGTGCTACTCAATCTGTATTCTATTTCCTATTTTCTGTGACTTTTGATGTATCACTTAAGCTTTCGTGTTCCACAAATAACTTGAGAGGAGTGTCTGCCTAGACAAGCTGTTCTCAGTCTTGACTACACATTGGAAACATATGATATGGACTCCCATCTCCTGGGATTTTTATTTCATAGTTGTGAACAGCAGGGTTTTAAACAGCTCCACAGTTTATTCTATTAAGAGCTGAGGTGCAGAAGAACTTGTCTGGAGAATTTCAGAAATGTTAATGAGATACAAAGAGTCCAGTTTATGCTTACTACCACCCACACACTCTTTTCTAAGTTCTGTTTGCTTTGAGTCCACCCCATTCTCTTTTTTCCCTTTGGTGTTTAATTTCTGCTTTATAATCTTCTCTGATCCTCTTCCTGCCACAAACATGACTACCCTAAATACAAATATGAAGGTTTTCCTTTCATGCTACAAATTCTTAACTGGAGAGTTGAGTATCAGCTCCTTAGAGTGTGTGACAGGAACCTCCATAATATTTGCCTGCTTATATAATGAACCATATTTTCCAGTACATGCCTCTTTGTACATTTTTCTCAGTCCATGATGTTCCATGTCTCTGAGCTTGTATACATAGTGCTCTATCTGCTCAGGATGATTCCTTTCTCATCCTTCCTTACTCTGCATTTATGAATCACCTACTCACTATCCTTGAATTCATAAGATATCACCTCTGTTAGGAAGTCTTTTAGACTTAGCTGAGCAGACTTGATTTTTCCTCCTCTATGCTAAGTATACACATACTAATACTCTGCTCATACTGTACCTTTATTACTTACTTCCACATGTAATATTCAAAGGTAGCAATTTTTACTAATTCACCATTTTTCTTCATACATAGCACAGAAAAAAACCTTCCATGAAATATGAGATCAACAAAGTTAATTGAATTACATTGAATTAATGTTAATAAAGACTTTGGAAGTCCTAAAAATAATTACAAATTTACTCAGTTTGAAAAAAATGCTCATGCAGCAGGTAGACTTTTCAAATCAAACTTCATAAGATAATTTTAAACAAAACTAACAAACATTATTACTGAACATTTGAAAAGTGGACTCTAATTTTCTTTCAAGTAAATTCTTATTTATTTGTTACCAATTATTACTGTACAGATAGTTATTGAGCTTATTCTATTTGCTACAACACTGCTGACATCCTCAAGATGTTAGTCAGATTCAGAGTTTGAAAAGCAGTTGCTATGGTAGGATGATCAGTGCTGTGCTAGAGATAATCATAGACTAACCTCTGGGTCAGTTAACCTCATCTTGGGGATATTCTCAGATAATTACTGACATTTACCCCTTTTGGTCCCATAAAAACAAGCATATTCAAATGCAAATGTAAAAGGATACTATTTTCATACACTCAAGAGAGAATTTTTGAAGTAAATAATTCACAAACCTCAATACTTCATTATAAGTAATAAATTGTTTGTGCTATTTTTATAACTTTTTTTTAATAACAAATGTATCATATTACCTATTTGGGATGAGCAGGGAACTACTTCTTTAGTGTATTTATGATACATTTAGTCTTATTCAAATTTAGAGTATGTGTGATATTTTATAACTAGGAGAAACCTTGGGGCTTTTAGGGAATTAGCTAGAACTCATATTTAATTGAGTTCACCAATGTAGGGCAAGAGTGTCAGGGTGATTTTACTGGGTTGGTGTCTGATGAAATTGCAGCAGGAACTTTGACTACTCAAGCAAACAAATGGAAAAAGACAAATTTATTTAGAACAGATATGAGGGAAATTTTGTTAAGGAGGAAAAAAGAGAAGGAGAAAGAAAGAGGGACTCTGAGATCTGAGGAACCAGAGAGAGGCAAGGAAGCAAAAATGGAATCTGGCCTCAGAGAACACATCTCTTCCTTCCTTAGAATACTAAGGCCTCATTGGTCTCTATGGTGGGATGACGTCACTCTGGCAAAGTTCATCTTTTGCTTCTCAACTGTTGTAATCTTTTCTCACTTGGCCCTTTCTAGACATGCTCCATTAGCCCTCCATCTTCCTTAGACAGGGATATCTGGTTAATAACGTTTCAAACTTGCTGCCCTTCTCTGTTTATTCCTATGAGGATTTTCCTATGCTACTCTGACCCTAGGAGCTTGCTTTCCCTAGAACTCAAGAGGTTAGTTATAATTTTATTTCTTTAATGCCCATCCTATCTTCTGCCTTCATTTATTTTAGCCAGTTTGATTTTCTGAAACAGGAATATGTCTAACACAAAATTTATATGACCCCCAATTTTCTTTATCACCACTGAACCTTAATACATTTCCTTTTTTGTCCCCCTAGAATATCACAAGTGACTGATGGTCCAAGATGTGATGATAATGTAAAATAGATACTAAGATATAAATTAAAATAGCTGCATTACTTGGAATGAAGGAGCTCAGGATACTATATTGAAGTGATTTCACTTAATCTGTAAAGTACATCAGTTGTACCTTTAGTACCATTAGTCTCAAAAGATAATTGGACGCACAAGTAGTTTAACAAACACTTTGTACAAGAGTCCAGTTCCAAGCTCAGTATAAAATATCACTGTATCATAAAGATAAATATTCCGGTAAAAAATTCAAAAAAAAGAAGAACATGAATGCTGCTGCAGTGGCAAATAACTTAGAAGAAGTGAAACTCATGGAATGCTAGAACTTCAACAGCACATGTGATTCCTGAACTCTCATTTCTGAATGTAATCATCTGGAAATCAACATATAATGGATATAATTGTCATATATGGTTCTGCCTTGATTATTATTGATATATTCTATATATATAATAAAAGAAATATATATATATATATATATATATATATACACATACACACAAGTGTTTGAATCCCATTTGGAATGTTTTGGACATTACTCCTTAGAAATGTTAATAATAGAGTTTAAATTTCATTTCTAATCATGAGAATATCATTGTAGCTTTTAAATCAAATGAAACCTATAGCTATTGCTGTCAGATAATTAATTGCCCTTTTAGTTTTACCTTGCCCATTATAAATATTTCATTAGGATGAAGTCAGTTGAGTTCTTCATGTCTTATAATGCTGATAGACCTAAAAAAGTACTCTATAGCACACCTAAAATTCTTTCTGAAACACTGAATGTTAAGCACAACATATGTTTTTTCATGATTTTGACTTACCTCTAAAAAAATTAAATTATTTCTCTTAACCAAAAGTATTCTGAAGATAAATTGTTATCTTTAAGGAATGAAGTCAATTTCCTTTTTTGCAGTAGTAAATATACCATGAAAATAAAACATGATATCCTTGAGGAAAAAAGGCACCATTTCTTTTATTCCTATCTACTATACTATCTTATTAAAAGTATTTGATGAATTTTTGACTACTTAGTTAAGAATAGCATAGGCCCAATGTTATGATTGTGAACCTAAAGGATATAAGAATCTTTTCATGAGGTCCCTTGATCTTTACAAGTTACTTTTAATTAGCATATAGAATTGTTAGTTAGTGGGTCCAAAACTCTTTTACTACAGGCTATATTCATTTCTGTGCTAAGTACGGGTAGATGATTTTAGGGAAAAACAGACAGAGCTCTTGTTCCCATGGAACTTACTATCAGTTGCAAAAAAAAAGAAGTTAATTAAATAATCAGATACATAAATGTAATGCAATGTTATAAATGCTAAGAAAGTGATTACTTGGCTCAAAGTAATTCTGAACCAAATTAAGAAATTTGCTAGCAAGATGGTCAACTGATGATTCTAAAATGAAGTGAGAATGGATTTAAGATTTGGAGATCAGAATCCCAAACCAAAAGATCTACGGGAAAGCAAAAATAGAAATCTAGGAGGCTCAATCTTCTTCAGATTTATGCTCAGACATCTTGTTCTTGTTAGCAGGATAATTGAGGCAAGATATTGTGAAATCTTCAATATTTAGAGCCTGAGCAATTCTTTACACAAATGTGTCTGCCTGCAAAAAGATGCTAGACTCTGAAAGCTAACAGCTGACATTCAAACATATGATGCAAAGGTCACCTTTCCTTATCACATTTCTATGTTTGCTCTTTTGAAGTGGTCAACCTGTGAGTTTGCTTTAGGGCAATTTATTTTCTAGTCCATGAACACATGTATGACACTAGGAGCTGGTGCTTTCTGCAGCACCGGAGAGCAATTCTGCTTAGCTGAGATAATCCTGAATTCACTGACTTCCAGTCACAGGTGATCTGCCACTTAATTACCATGGCTCTCCTGTGTTTTTTTTTTTTAAAGTACCCACTGCCCCCAAAGATATCTGACAGCACTATGGCAGTGTGGAGTGATGCCCTGGCTAATTCCTGGGGTTCCCTGTTTTGTTGATTTTTCATTGCTGTTCAGACTCAGTTTACTTAAGGAAACACTATGTCTGTGGTCAAGTCAACAGGATCAGTTAGGAGAAAGCAAATGGACTTTTAGCAACTGAGATACTGGAGACTAATAGTGCCAAAGTGTTTTTCTTTCTTTAGTATATAGCTCTCTGCCCATACAGACAGCAGAGGACAGCAGTGACTGACCTGTACAAAGCATGCTATAGAAGGACTAATAGGGTCAATTCATCAACAAGCTAGAAATAAAAAGTCATAGAACAGGAGAAGCTAAGCAGAGGGAACACTTGTGGTTTAGATGTGTCACTAGATGGCAGTGTTTCTGAAGTTCTTCTGAAGAGATCATATTTGGTATGATAATTGGTATTTTGTTGAAAAGCAGAATAATAAATAACAGCTAATATTTATCAAGTGCTTATTATATTCTAAACAGCACAGTAATGTTTTATTTCCCCTTATGTTCATACCAACATGGTAAGATAGGCGAAATAATTATCACTCTTTAAAAGATGAAAGAAAGGAGGTTTAAAATAATTAATAGCATCAGGAACCAAGAATCTGACTAGGTTTCCTTCTGTTACAATAGTTTCGCTCTTAATTGTTATACTGTAGATATTACTGTTTTGCTCAGTTTAAAATGAAGAAACTGAGGGGGAAAGACGGTAAGTCATTTGTGCAAGGTCACATAGCTAGTAAGTCAAGGAGCCACATTCTGATCTGAACCAGTTCAAACTCTAGAGCCTATACTCAAAAATACTTTCCTTCTTTATGGCTTGAAAGGGCTAAGTATACACATTTTTTTTTTAACCCTGCCAAGTCTGGGCATTAGATTATCTGAGAGTGTTAATCTTAACTCTACGCAAATATTTTTTTTAGTGATGATATTGGGAGGGGAGAAAATTATTATAAGGGAATGCTATTATACTAAAAATCAACCTATAATTGTTTCTTGAAAGTGCAATTTCCCCAGAATTTGTATATGAAATCCTCAACTCTTGTAGAACAGTTTTTAAAAACTTATCTTTTCCATGAAAGATAGGAGTGCTGATCTTTTTTTTTTTTCCTTTCAAACCTGAAATTGGTAAGAAGTCTATGGTCATTATTCTAATACTAAGATTGTGATTTAATTAAAGTTTCCCAGAAGCAGACAACAAAGTACTATCACTACTTTCTTGGTGATATTATTATCATCTATTTCTGGCCATTATTTCTTGAAATTATTCATCATGTCTAGATAACACAGTTTGAAGTTGTGTGTGTGTGAATGTGTGTGTTTTAGTTAATTGATAAAAGACAGTTTGCTGACATTTTATTCAATTACAATAAGTATTTAAGAGCAATACATTCATAGAAAGACAGGTTAACAGTGGCAAAAGTATAATTTTTTATTCAAGACTTGGAGAAAGGATTGGCAGGGGATGATGAAGCAACACAAAAAATTCACTGAATAGATGTTAATTTTGATAGAAATACATATTACAATTTCACTCATCTCCTATATTGCTAATTTAATTTTAATTTTGACTGCAGGAACCACAAAGTATCAGACACCTAATATTGAAGCAAAGAAACCAAAGTTCAAGGAAACAGTTTAAAAGCTAGCTTCTACCTCTATCTCATTCTAGGATACTCTAGATACTTGGATATCTAGAGTCATTCAGATTACAGAACAAATTTGCTCTCACTGATGGCCTACATATCTAGTAAACCAGATGACAAAGAAGGAAAGCTAGCACATTTCTTGTCATTCTTCAAAATGGTATTCTCAACCTAAGCCTTCTAGTCATTGAACCAAAGGAGAAAGCTCTAATAAAGACTGAATCTCATTAAAATTTGTTACCTCTTGATTTTTTCATTGGAGATACTGTTTTTGGTCTTTTTTGTGTGTGTATGTGTAATGATATTGTAGAGTTTATTTTTGATCCAGCATAAAAAAAAATGTAGAAGACTGCTTCATATACAAGAGTCTGTATATGAAGTAAGTAAGGCATTGAAAATTCTGGAAGTAAGGCATTGAAAATTCTGAGAGGAGTGACCACAATTACCTTTTGCCAACACCAGTGTCAGGAAGAACTCACATTTGCTTCTGAAAACCTGTTTGGAACAGAAGAGGAATAAATGATTCTACTCTATGCTTTTACCTTCTACAAGGATTAGCCCTGAACTTTTTACCTTTATAGCTAATGACAGATTTTTAAAATCTTTATTTGTATCAACTAATCATTAAGATGTCAAATCAAAGAAGGGTAGTCTAATCAACACAATACTTTTCCAAAGTATACATGAAACATATGTGTGTTATTTTGAGTTCCTGCAGTCATGATGTAGTTTCCTTGGAAAAATATTGCAGTCTGGGTCATTCCTTCATAAGAAACACATGACCAAAAAAGTGTCCCAATGTGTGTGATTCCCTAAATTGAACGGCTTTGTATGGACAGACAACAGATGTTTGGGATGGGCAAAGAACTTTCTGCAGAGAGATACTTCAAGGGCATATGATGAATACTCAGTGTTGTAAGGATTGAATAATTGAGTAATTTATAATAGACCGTAACTATGCCTTAGAATACAGATTAACTTTCTTTTCTTCCCATTGGTCACCATCAGAAATCCATGCCAATAAATAAAGTGCTGTAAATAACAAGAAAGCTTTTATCTATGTATTATTAATTATTTTATAGTATTACACTCCCCATATTTTCCTGTTACCATGTTAACCATTACCCATCAGCATTTAGTGCATCAGTGCTGCACTAAACATTGGGTGTAGGTTTATTTTTGAATTAGTGTTCTTGTCCACTTTGAGAAGATTCACAGAAGTGGAATTTCTGGGTCTAATGGTAATTCCGTTTTTAGTAGTTGAGGGTCCTCCACACAGTTTTCCATAGTGGTTGAACCAATTTGCATTCCCACCAGCAGTGTAAAAGTGTTCCTTTTTTTTTCCACATCCATGCCAGCACCTACTGTTGCATGTTTTGTTTTGTTTTTTTTTATATGGACCAGTGGTATCTCTTTGCAGTTTCAATTCACATTTCCCTTATTATAAGTAATGATGAACATTTTTTCATATGTCTGTTGACCATTTGAATTTCTGCATTGGAGAAGTACCCTTTTAATTCTTCTGCCCATTTGTTGATTGGGTTGCTTTTGTTTTTGTTAAGTTCTGTAAGCTCTTTGTATATCTTTGATATTGTCTCCTCTGTTGTATGGTGAGCAAATATTTTCTTCTATTCTATTAGGATTCTCTTCGCTTTACTTGTTGTCTCTTTTGCTGTACAAAGGCTTTTTAGTTTAATATAGTTCCAACTGTTTATCCTTTCCTTTACCAAGAAAACTTTCAAGAAAGTATTTCACCTATTCAATTTGGCTTCTATAGTTCTCTTTAGTAATTTTGACAAGTAAGCCTGGGGTTAAAATCTTACCTCCTTGCATTCTCTACCATCCTTCCCCAGGTATTTCTGGCTCAGTCTGCTGATCTGCTAACTGTTCTTCTTAACATTCTTTTAATACATTCCAGCTGACAGCCCCAAAGCAAATGGAAATCTTTCTTTAAACACATGCTTCTTAACTGCACAGCCTCCCTCTCCCTGCTTACACATTTGGGACATCCATGAAAAATCATCCCTCTAAAAATCTCTTACTATCTTCTTATGCCCTTCAAAGGGATTTCTTTCAAATAATTCCAGAGGAAAAGTTTCCAAGGCTATCTTCCAACTTTTCTCCACTTAGGTCCTCTAAAACAGCATTAATTCACTACTTCTCTACAGTATATGTGAAAAAGCTGGAGTTACCTTGACTTGGCAAAATGTAATTATCATTTTTATTGAATAAGTATGTCTACCAAGTATGTCTACCAACATTCCAACAACATAGAATACTGTCACTCAAAAAGTACAAATTAGTAAGCAATAACTTTAAATTAAAATGAAAAGTTATACTTTGTGGCATTTGTTGGCTATCATTATAATACCAAATGATATGCCAACCACAATCTCTTATACTTTTCACATTCTCACAATCTCTTCCATCAATTTCTTAAAGCTATATTGTAGTTTTCTGTTGTAAAGCAGATCAGACTAAATAGGTAGTGACTGAGTGTTTTTACTTTTTTTTTTCTCTTGTTTATTTTGCGAGATTTTCACGAGGGCATCTTTAAGCATGTCTATTGAATTTTTCATTTTCTAAGTTTTATTTCTTAATTTTCAAGAAATAACATTTCTAAGATTGTTATTTTCATAGCTATCTGCAACTTGTTTTATGATTTTAATATCTTCTCATATTTCTTGGGAGATATAAATGAAAAATTCGAAAACTTTCTTTTCTCCTCTGAATGAGAGTTGTTCAGTTAGTTGTTCTGCTTATTCATCTTGGTTCTTTTCATTTGTACAAATTTATTCTTTCAAATACCAGCTGATTTTTTTCTTTTGCTTTGCGTGATCTAATTTGTGAGTGAAGGTCAGGATGGTTAGTATAATAACATTCCATGTTGGAATCACTTGATGTTGGGAAGAATAATGAGGCAGACTTCTCATATATTGATATGGAATTTATGAGGAAAACTTAATTATACACACACACATATATATATATGCATGTATATTCTTTAGTCATACTTACACACAAAAATAAATTTACATATTTTCTTCTTAACAATGATTTGTTTCATTCTGCAGAGGCCTTTTCATTTAATGTCTCATTTACTTAAATTTGGCTTTGTTTCTCTTGTAATTGGAAAAAAATTTGCAAAGATATCATAAAGTTAAACTCTTCCAAATAATGAAAAAGGAGGGAATGCTTCCTAACTTCTCTATGAGGCCAGCATAACACTAATACCAAAATCAGAAAAAGACAGAACAATAAGAAAATATTACAAGTCAGTTTCTCTGGTAAACATGATACAAAAGTACTCTATATATTAACACATCAAATTCAATGATCAATTAAAAAGATTATACACCACTAACAGTTGGGAATTAGCCTAGGGATGTAAGAATGGTTATGCAAATCCATCAGCATTATATACCAAATCAACAAAATAAAAGATAAAAAAATCATATGATTGTTTATTATGGGAAAGGCATTTGATAAAATTCCACCTCCATTTTTGATAAATTTATAGAATAATATAGACCTTAAAAATACAATGTGTAGAATAAAATGTATAGAATGAGCATACCTTAAGACAAGGCCATTGATGGCAAATCCATAGCTAACAGAGTTAACATCATATCATACTCAGTGTGGGAAAATTGAACTCTTTTTCTTTAAAGTTATGGACAACTCAAGGATTCCCACTCTTATCATTATTATTTAAACTGGTATTGGAAGTCCTGTTCAGAACAGTTAGGCAAGATGATACACTCACCCGTGAGTGCACACACCCACTCACTCACACACACACACACACACACACACACACACCTCTAAAGACTCCTTCAATGATCTTTAACAAATAATACATGATTGCAATAAATTCTCAGGCTATAAAATCCATACACAAAAATCTATTTTTTATATGCAATGAGCTAGTAGAAGGAAAAATAATGAGAACAATGACATTTATAATCACAGCCAGAGAGTGAAATGTCTAAGAATAAATTTAACAAGTGACATGCCTGTATGTTGAAATTATGAAACACCATTGAAAAAACTGAAGACAAAGAAATAGAAGACATCCCATGCTTATGAGTCATAGGATCAATATTGCTATAAGGGCTATTTTACCTAAAGTATTTTACATGTTTAATTCTATCCCCTAACATTAAGATTCCAGTGACATTCATAACAGAAATCAGAGAAAGAAATATTTAAATTTATATGGAACAGCAAAAGACATTGAATAATCAAATCAATCCAGAGGGAAGAAAGAACAAAAATGTAGTTATTATGCTCCCTAACTTAAAATATGCTACAAAACTACAGTAGTCAAACAGTATAGCATTGGGAGAAAACCAGGCAAATAAATGAAGGATTAGAATCAAAAGTCCAGAAATAAAGTCACACACATGGTATGGACAACTAATTTATGAGAAAATACCCAAGAGAAAACAATGTAGATAGGAAAATTTCTTTAATAAATACTTCTAGGAAATTGAATGGCAAATCCAAATATGAAACTAGACCACTATCTTACAACATATAATCAAATCAATTTGAAATGGATTAAATTCTTAAATACAAGATCTGAAGTTATAAAGAAGAAACAAATGTAATAAAGTATTTATTGAAAACACAAGTAATAAAATACTTGTTGACTGTTTATGACCAGAGAGGTAAAGAGGTAGTGACTAAGATAAGTTTAATTTGTAAGTTAACTTTAATGAAGTATGGTGTTAGAAGTCAACTGTCAATTGACTCCAAATTCCCAGCCAATGCATGTGAGAACAGCATAGCATGAAAATCTGCCCAAAAGTGACATGAAGTAGGGCTGGAAGGGATATCATAAAATATGTGGTTTGCAATAAAGAATATACTAAAAATATTCATAAAGGTGTTTTCATCTTTGAAATCTTTTATCATCACAATCTGTGACAAATTTTCAGGTAACCTCTAGTTAATACTACTGGTATGCTTTTTAAAATATAAATTACAAAAGATATCACTTTAAAGTTCCACAGTAATGTCACATATAGCAGATTTTAATCAACAAGTAAACATATGATTAGCCTATTGAACAAGGACCCAAGGCATTTCTACTTCTTTACTTTGAGGAGATTCCTCCTTCTTTGGAGACTAGCCTTGATATTCCTGTTAAACTCACATGGAGTTCTAATTTTCTTCTAAGTTAAAAGATTGAAAAAAATAGCTCAGGTTGTTTAAGAAAATATTTCTGGAGAAAAAAACCTAGGTTATTATTATTTGTAATAATAATGTTCATTGTATCCTATAGACTTAAGGCTTTATTTAATGCTTCTGCGGTGGGCGGATCTAACAACGCTGGTTCACAGTTCCCAAGGCAATCATGCCCCTGTGGTGGGAGAAACTGTGATTTCCATATACACACAGTCAAGATATTAATGAGAACATTCATTTAATATTCTGAGTTATTTTGCTTAATCATTGAGAGACAGAGACAGAGGCAGAGGCAGGTGACAAGATGGGTGGGAGTAGACCTATCTAAGAGAGGTCTCTTAGACCTATCTAAGAGAGACTTTTGTGATTCTCCTTAGTATATCTGAAGGCTCCCTGGGATGCTGTTTGCTCTCCATTATAGAATTTACTTGTCTTTGGGTTTAGTTGGAGGGATTTATATTCATTCAATTTATTTACCCAACTGACAACAAAATAACATACTAGTAGATTGACAATAAAAATAATAACAATAACAGAAGAGGTTATTGTTTCTGATACTATACTCCATCACACTGTCCTGAATGTGTTATTTAATTCTCATAGTAACAATAATACAGATAGAGAAATGGAAACTTAAACACTTAGGTTATTTGCCTGCACATACAGAGCAGAGCCAAGATTTGTACCAGGCCAGCCTGACTCCAAAGCCTGTGCCCTAATCTAGATCACACTGACTCAATTGGGTAGAAAGTCTTTTTTTGAAAGAAAGCAATATATTTATTAGGGAAAAAAATTATTTCCTTAATACTTGGTAACCTTTCTGCCTCATAGAAATAACCCAAATGGAAAATTACTGAGGGAGAGGACAAGAGTCTGGCTGCTTTCTGGAACATAAACAAACATCTCTAAGTCTTCATGTCATAAACGCTCCTTCCTGTGTTACCCCCTACTTCATCATGACAGGTCTCTGCACCCTCTTCCTTCATATTTCAACAGCCTCTAGTTGCTTCTGTTTATATTTCTTCCGTTCAGTATTTGTTACTGCTCTCCAGAGTGCCTCTTCCAAGTTCTATCTTATAAGAATTATCACTAACTCTTCAAAGTCCAGTTCTGACACCATCTCTTCTTGGACAGACTCCTCTGATCATTTCAAATAAACATCCTTTCCAGGACTCTTTTCTGTCTCTTGCATTCATACTTGTCATTGTATTTATCACACTATGTTATTTCTTTCATGTCTATCCCTCTTATCTCCCCAACTGTAAAATAAAATGCACAAGGGCTATGCTAAGTTTTATTCATCTCTGTATCTCTGCTGCACAACCTGGAAATATAGGTACTTAATGAATGTGCATAGAATTGACTTGAAAACTTCTGTACTAAACCATGAGCTTTGAGAGCATATTAAGATGGATGGATGTGGTTACTATCTCGATAGCAGTGCCTTGTGCCTTTATTCATCTTTAACAGTTAGTGTATCAAGGAAGAAAGATGTCTTTATTCTACTGTAAATGTTTCTGAAGTAGCCCAGAAAGGAGGAATAAGATATCTAACCCACAGCTCACCATTATAGAAGCCTTTGGTTTGGTAATATTTTCTAAGAAAAACAGCAGCATTTGATTGATGCAAAAAAATCATTCAGTTTTCCTCTCTTTTGTCATTAAGAATTGTGGGTATATGATATTTTATTTTTTATTTATTTTAGTTTTGCAAAAGGCAATGGATTTAATGCTACGAAATGATGTATGACTTTCAGTTGGTTCAGCTGGGTAAGTGTTGTTTACCTCAGCCACAATGAACTTATTTGTTCATAAATCACTTTAACACTGTGCTACAAACCAGGAAATAGGTGTTTTTAAAAGAATAATACTGCGACAGACTCTGCTCAGTTTCCTCTGATGTTTATAAACCTCCACTACCTACACCGTAGCCTATCTTTAAAAAGGAGTTCATAGAATTAGAACTTTCAGAGTTTTATCATTTAATTCAGTACAAGGTCTAGCTATTCCTGTATCTGAGAAAAATCTCACCTATAATTGAGACATTCTCACTTACAATTTTTTCAATTTATCTTTATCCTGGAAATTCCTTCTCCTAAGAGACACAAAAGGAGTCACAGGAACCAAGTTTGAATTAAAAATATAAGACAAACAGCTACAGAACCAGCAGCTGTGGGCAGAGTTGGGCACTATCCTGCCTCAGTGAGAGGGGTGGCTACTATCACTTCTTGGGATGTCTATCCAGAGTTGTAATTTTGAGAAAATATGTGTACAGATTATAGCTAAAGAGAAATGGATTTCTGAAGAGTGTTACCTTGAGGTCTCAGGCCGGTTGAAAATTTAACTTTTGACATTTCAAATCTGAGAACTTCACTCTTAGATTGTTTAGAATGAACGAATTTGGGGGAAAGCATTTATTTGATGCTGCATGGAAGCAGAGATGTGTAGAATCCTTTTTGCTGTTCACTTCACACATATTTAAAAAGCATGGAACAGAACCACCTGGCAGAGTAATTATAAAAAAAGGGGGGGGGGGCAGGTTGATTTAAAATTGTCCCTGTAAGCTAATATTCATTGGTGCAATTTTTTTAACTTATCTAAACCTTGTTTATACTAATGAACATACTCAAAGCAAAGGCTCCAGAGACCATAAACTTAAATCATGTGGCATCTTTATGTGTGGTTAATTACAGTTGTCCAGTAAGAATCCTCAGTTAAGGGTATAACATTTAGTACTGCAGTAATAAAAATTCAGTGGCCTGACCGATCTTTGGCATTTTGTTGTTGGGGTCTATTCCCCTCCTGATCTCAGGCTCAGAGCCTGCACAGCCAAATTGTGTTCAGTGGCTGGAGGTTTACTGCCAAACACTGCCTTCTAGCTAGTTTTGGGATAACTATTTCACTTGACCTTTGTACTACTCAGTCATGGCAGTTTCTCTTTTGATTTTCTGGTAAAGCTTTTGAGGACAGACACGGGCATCACCAATAAAAATCTTAAAGTAATGAGGGTAAGTGAAATATGGAAGTAACACTAGTATCACGTACAGTGATCATATTTCCTGAAATGATAATTGTAATATATGATCTGACAATAGAATAGTTTTTAAAACAAAAACTATCTTAGAGTTTCTGTTTTTGTTGTTGACTGAAGTTATAGTAAGGTACCAATATATTTTCCCAAGGTAACAAAAACCAAAGATGGTTTTAACAGTTGAATAATTTATTGTCAAAGAATGAATGCAAAAAGGTAAGGAGTTAGACATGCTGACCTTTATTTTTGTTCTAAGTAAATTCATTTATTCATCCATTCATACACACACTCATTAATTATTGATTACCTACCACATGATAGGGACTGAAGGACAGAGGGTGATACATTAAGGTGAATTTTAGAAAATTAAAGGTTATTCTCTTTTCACCCTGAATTTATGAACTAATTTTTATATTTATTATTCCTTGACTGAAAGGAACCATTTATTATGTTCTGATTCTAGAAAATATTGTGCCTGGTTGGTTTTCAAATTTTAGATCAGACATTTTGAAAATGATGGCAAACATCTCTAGACTAGGGTAAGAATGGTCATTGAAGTGAAATAGGATCCATGAGGATACCTGTGAGAACAACAAAATGCTTCACCAAGGCATTTGTGGTAGAGGTGAAAGAAGCTGTACATACAGTACCTCCACCACAGGCTTGTCATATACTAGGTTCTTTATGAATGTGCTGTCTAAGACATATTCAAGTGACGTCAAGAAAGGACAATACAAAAACAGTATTAAGCAAACTACCTTTCCTTCAAACCTCTTAAAGGCATGCAGTAAGGCATGGATATCTGAACTCAGTAGATACAATCAGGAAATGGGTAGTTCAGGTACAATGATATACAAAGTATATTAGTCTATACTTACTAGTCTATACTTACTGTTGTACAACACACAGTCACAACATGTTAATCAGAGATGTTAGAGCGGGATTGTATTTGCATCCTATTAACAAATTGCTCTTCCAGATTTGATTTTCCACTTCTCATAATTTTCCCTAAACTTTACAAATTGTTGAACTTTAATTTGAATTGTTAACTACTCAACATTCATGACTTATTTTCTCATCTTTATCCCCCAGTCTTAAATTCCTTTTAATCACCCAGCTTAGGATGATCTCTTTTTGGTGACCTCTTGACTTCTTCAACTATTAACAGTCTCTTTGCTTGGAGTTCCCTGGAAATTTTTCCATTCCTAAGTCTGGATTGTCCTACCAACAGTTGATAGCTGATGAGAAGATTGGAGGTAGAGGGTGGAGCAAGAAGATCAAGCATAAACTCTGATGGGCAAAAAGTTCCCATCCTTCATAAAAATAAGCTATCTAATATATGCTATATAAAATATAAGCTACCAAGCAAGTGGGAGGACTACCTAGAAAGTAGGTGACTGAAAAAAAAAATCTTGTCTCCCGAAAAAAAAAAAAAGGATGGCTGAAATAGTTGGTAAGCTCTCCTCTCACAGACTCATGTGTCAAACAGAATAGTAAGTGTGCAGGTGTTTCCTATGAAAATCTCTCATCAACTCCACTTTCACTATCCTTTCCTCACTTAATTTATTAACAAGGTTACACCTGACAGCAGTGGGAGCAGAACCAGCACATGTGTGGATAGAGAAAGCAATATTTTTCAACTTTCATTAAAATCTTTACTTATCAACAGCTTGATGTTTGCCTTACTGTGATTTATTCCAAGTTGTGAGTGTTCCTTTGCATGACTGTCTCAAAGCATTTTTTGACAGATATAACTATGCAAGAATTATAATCCTTTGAGCATCTGGATGACAGAGGGTATCATTTATTTATGTTTGTATCTTCAAGCTCTAGGAAAGCTATGTGGCACAATAAATTCTCAATTAATATTTATTGCTTAATACATAGAAAAACATGGGAGATGAAATAAAGAAAAGGGGAACAATGTGATAATCTTTGAAGAATACACCATGTTTATGCTCTCTAAGGAACACCTCATTCTTAAGGGCTGCTGTGTTCAATGGTTGTAGAAGCCCTGAAAACAAGTTAATCCTGTGTCTTTCACCTAAGATACAAATCCCTCAAATACCCTCAAGAAAGCAAGATTTTGATTCCTTTCATTGAGGCATATGCTTCCTCACTTGGGTATTCTTCCTATACTTGGGTATTCTTGGACATCTTGATATTTGAAGATCCCACCATACCAATATTTCTACTCAGTTTTAAAAGCCCTTTCAAGCATCTCTCCCATTCCATTAACTCACCCCATAGATTGCTGTGTGCATACTTTTACTTTACTCCAAATAATATTTTTATAACCTTTCCTTCCCCTTTTCTTCTCTTCCATTTCCTTCCTGCTTTCCCCATACAAGACTTCCTTTACACACACACACACACACACACACACACACACACACACATATCACATCTTCTTCATCCATTCATTTGTTTTGGCACAATTTGGGATGTGTCCATATCTTAGCCATTGGAAATAGCACTGCAATAAACATAGGAGTGCAGCTTTCCCTCCAAACTTGTGTTCTTATGACTGTTAGATATATTTTCAAGAGTGGAATTGCTGGATCATATAGTGTTTTAAGGATCCTCCAGAGTTTTTCATAGTGGCTTGACCAGTTTGCATTCCCACCAGCAGTAAAAATGTGTTCCTTTCATAAAACACTTTGATACCTATTGCCAAGTCTGTTATTCTTTTAGACAATACCTCCTGTCACTGAGAGAAGTTTTTTGGTATGCATTTCACTTGAACTATAAGAAACTGCTTGGACAGGGAAGCAAGTTTATGAACAGGTAACTCTACATTTTAATTTGGCCTTTCTGTTCTCTTTTAATACAACATAGTACTTAATTTATGAGTGACATTTATGCTACTCTGATGCTAAAGAAAATATATTTTCAGACTATTATTTTTAGTCTGTAGCCAAGGAGTTATCAATGAAACATAAATGTCATATTTTTAAACTAATATAGATAGAGTCCCAGTAGTAAACAAAAAGGAATTAGATAAGGACTTTATATGAAATAATTTCATACATGAAGCAATTCTTTCATTACATCTTTGTAATATTTTTCTCTGATTCATTGGCTGTATCTCTCTCTATCTGCAGAATATGAGTAACTTCCTTTATGTTTGGGTCACTCGGGCACTAGCATGGTACTTTTATCAGTAGATTGCTTTTACTATACATGCTTGTTAATGTTGGTATATCTCCTCATGGCCTCTTCCCAGAGACTTGCTTTCTCTTCCACCAAATACCAGTGGTAGAAAGTTGAACATGATTTCTGTGCCTTGACACCATATGCACAAACTCAAATACAGTCCATCTTTCACTAAATGTATCACCATCAAAGTTTGATAAGTGTTTAGTCCATCTAACATATACACCCATGTCACTGGCATCTCTGCTAAAAGATGCATATTCTGGAAAGTCTCCATCTTTGTACAGACTCAGTCACAGTTCTTAATACGTTCCCTACAACATTTGTAACTAGAAAACACGTGCCATGAAAGGGAACATGAATGAACATATGAACAACAAATTACAATTTGTTACCATAACATGTAGTTATAAAGTAATACAACAACTCTGTGATGTTAGGAAAATCAAGATTTGCTCCAGAACCTGGTGATACTGAAAATAAGTTCCCTGGACAACTGTGAAGAGGAAATAACATTTAATATTTAACAGAGAGAACTGTCCAAGTCAGTAGTTATAATAGAAATGCTTTCTCTTGGATGCCTCCTATCTTAGAAGGTCCATCAAAATGACCATAACCTCCTAGCCTAACCTTTGAATAGAACACCTATCTACCTCATGACTTCCTTGCCAGCCCACGTGTATGCTTTGTTAAATTTTCTCCTTAGTGTCTTTCTGCGAAATTTCACACATTAGTTTTTCTTAAAACTGTTTAATGAGCCTAATTATAATTTTAGATTCTTAGTGACTAAAGAAATACAGATAGACAAAATGCCCTTTATTTTAATCTCCCCATTCTCAGACATTTGCTATCTTGAAGTACTCCAATTAAACTTTCATCATCTTTGTGCTTAAAGGAAAAGTCCTGATTCTAATGTAGGCAGTTTGCATTTATAAGTTCTGACAGGCTGTTTGGTACCAGGCAACCAAAAGTGATGAACAGTCTCGGTAGATTAAAATGTAAATTTGATTGAAGAAAACAACCCACAAAAATTTATGCTTCTGTATAATCTATGTGATTAAATGTTACTTGTTTCAAAGCTAATGTTTCCGACACTTTCAATTACAGCTTTTGAAAGTTTTATTTCACATGACATCATTTAATCATATTAAATAACTTTTAGATTTCTCACATAGTGATGCATGTTAACATCAATCTCCAACTCAAATTTTGAAGTAATCTCTGCCCATTTTATAATAAGATTCATGTTATATGGTGATAAAATAGTTTAAAAGCCAAATCTAAATTCTTCTTATAATTAAGAAAATATTGGATCTTTATATAATTCCTGTTGTCCTTTTAAAAGATTGCTGCAGAAAGCTGGGCATGGTGGGTTGTGCCTGTAAGCTTCAGCCTATGAAGCATCTGGGGCTAGGGATCATGGTTTGAGTCCTGCTTGGGGAAACAGCGAGACCTAGTCCCCAAAATAGCTGAACAAGGTGGCGCGGGGCCTGTAATCCCAACTACCTGGGAAGCTGAGGCAGGGGATTGCTTGAGTCTGTGGTACCACGAGCAACGGGAGCCTGCGGTTCCACGGGCAAAAAATAGCAAGAACTAGTCTCAAAATAAATAAATAAATAAAAATTTTAAAAAAGAGGCTTTCCGAATGGCAGTGGCCCCACAGCAAAGCCCCAATGGAGGAGACCTACCATCAGCTGAGGGCTGTCCTTTCCAGGATCTGCTCTTCCAAAACTTAGGGCTGGGAGTCATGCCCCCAAAGCCAAAGACTGAAGGAGCAACAAAATGTTGCAGAAACTGCGGAGATGAGACCCACCAAGAAACAAAAAACAATCATACAAGCCAAAGGTGCTCCAATCAGCCTACGAAGGCAAAAGCAGTACAGGAAGGTAAACAGCAACTCTACCAAGTCGCAGAAATCGCACCCTCACCAAGATGAGGAAATGGATCCAGAAAAGAAAAAAAAAAAAAAAAAAAAGACTAAAGAGGAGGCAAAGTGAACAGGGAGGATGGGGTGTGGTGGCGTATTCCCATGGGGATCAGCAGTTATACAATCATGTATTGTTAAAAATCCAAAAATAAAATAAAAAAATTAAAAAACAAAAGATTGCTGCAAAAATCTATGATAAAATGTACTAGCTTAACCATTCTATTTTATTTTATTTTATTTTATTTTATTTTATTTTATTGAGACTAGGTCTCGCTAGTTTTACCTGTGGAACCGCAGGCTCACATTGCCCGGGGTACCACAGACTCAAGCAATCCCCTGCTTCAGCTTCCCAGGAAGTTGGGATTACAGGCGTGCGCCACCACGCACAGCTATTTTTTGGGACTAGGTCTCGCTGTGTTGGCCCCGAGCAGGACTTGAACGGCCATCCCTAGCCCTAGCCACGTCATAGGCTGAAGTCTACAGGCACGAGCTATCGTGCCTGGCTAACAACCATTTTAGACCATATGTTTTGGTAGTAGTGTTATCTATTGCACCTTGTTGTACAACAAATCTCTAATACTTTTTTATTTGCAAAACTAAAACTCCATATTTATTGAACAACGCCTCATCCATACACACTCCCTGCACCAGTCTCGGACAATTAATATTTTTTCTGCAAGTTTGACTACTTTAGATAACTCATATTAATGGAATTATGTAATACTTATATTTTTATGACTAACTCATGGGGTTTGGAGGTGGGAACAAAGAATGTCTGAAAACATTTTAAGTGTGAAAGATGTTTTAAAATTGGACCATGGTGGTTTTGTTACTGTAAATTTGCTAAAACACACTGAATTTTAGATTTCAAATGGGTGAATTGTATGGTTTCCAAGTTACACCTAAAAAAGCTATAAGAAAGTATCCATGTTCTATTTGAGATGGCTCAAGGCTAACATTTTTATTTGATGAGTCATTCCATCTTTTCTATTGTATTGTTGTTATAACCAAATGGAACACTAAAAAATGGTGTGAAAGAGATATTGTGAAAGTTCTAGTAAAACTCTGGAAAAACAAGATAGCATAATAATATTGCTCTGTTAATTGAAGTGTGTGTATCTCATTATTCTATTTTGCTGTTAAAATTACTTCACCTCCAAAACCACTCATTAGATGTTTTTCTCTTCATTTTTGTCAAGGGGAGAACTGCTTTTCAAATATAAAGAATTTAGCCAGGCGTGGTGGTGCATACATATAATCCAAGCACCAGGAGACAAGAGGACAGGAATTGCTTGCGTTTGCAGGTTCGAGAGGACCACGGGCATGGTGATGGTGCCTGCAATCCCAGCTACCTGGGAGGCTGAGGTTGGGGATAGCTTGGTTCCCTGGGATCAGGAATACTTCAGGCAACATAGTGAGACCTAGTCTCAAAAAAAAAATATTAAATACACATCAAGACAGGGATAGGGTCATCTCCCCAGAAGCTGTCTAACTCCTTAGCATAATGCTGAGCCATAACATCATGTTTAATTAAGGTAAAAATTAGTCATGCTTATTTTTTCAGCCATATTTTTATTTTTGACTATATTAAAAATGCAAAGATGATAATAAAAACCATCAAGATTAGATTGTGTCCAATTTTGGATGATCTTTTATGATAGATTTGTGACTTTCTTCCACTCATTCAATAGTTACTTATTGCTCACTGAATGAATAGTGGTGACCAACTTGGAAAACACCAGCCCCAATTTCAGAGAGCATCAAATGTCAGAGACATTCTCAGGATTTCTTTCTTTTTCCCACTTTGGCCTATCTGATATGGTTTTACTTCTGTATTATTCTATGCAACTATTTATTGGCTTAACAGGTATATTGGAAGAATTACTTTTAATTACTACAGTAACTCATCCATTATTCCCCATGAATCCCATTAACTGAAAGATTTAACTCTGTTACCTTAAAATTTCTAATCAGTGTTGAATGGAAAATTACTCTATGCAGACCCCTCCTGTCTCATACAGTTTCCCAGTGCATTATTGTTGTAAGAGTTATTATCTTTTCAATATATCTGATTATCAACAACCCTAAAGTATTGTATATTAGAGCAGTGGTGGGTCTAGGGAATCCTGAGTGTTATTCTCTATGACTCAGTGGAAGCAATTAGAAAGCAGTAACTTAGTGGAGGGCCCCAAACAATCATTTAACATGACCCCGGTGGTGTTTAGACTTGGGACCTCTAACATGATATGAAGTTAAAAGAATTCCAAAGCAACTAACAAAACAATTATTATAATTTGCCTCTATATGACAAAGGAGAAATCAAACTCATGAAAGAGCTGAAAAATTTCCCCAAGTAGGCATTTATTATAATTATTATTTTTATTGCTATGCTTCGTATTTCTAATAGTTAACATTGTTACTATTAGAGTTAAAACCACTGGTAGCACTGAATGGCATAAAGATGAATGTTGCTAATAAAGAACATCCACAGAAGAATGCACTCCTCAGAGAGATCTGACTGGGGCAGAAGTTATTGCTTTTATGGTTTAATGTACTTTTAAGTATTGTGTTTTCCAATTACTCTATGAATTCAAACCTCCTTAAGTAATAAATTTATTCTATAATGCTCTTACTTTCCTAGGTTCATTTTTCAAAATTTGAAATTAGTATTAATGCATGATATGTTCCAAGTACTGTTCAGGGTAATATTTATTCACTGGGAGCATAACATTATATGATGGAAGTAATTTACAAAAATATTTTATAAACTCCCAAGTTAGCCCTTTCTTGGTATGACTTGGACTAACTTCTAGCTTTCATGTTATTGGCATTTAGGGCTTAGCTTTAATTACAAAGGTACCTAGGCATTTATGAAGTTACCATCTATCAATACAGTTTGACCTCAAAGACTGAAGACATTTGGAAAATTGCATTCATTTATATCATTTCTATCACCGAAACCATGGCTGGCATATGGCAATGGGCACTTGGTTCCTGAGTGCCCTTCACAATTGACCCTGCACTCCTATCTCTGGTTTTACTTTCTCCTCTCTTGTGAAATGACAAAACTTTCTGCCTTTGGAAAAAGACTCTCAAAAAGAAATTAGATGCTAGTCCTAAAAAATGCAGGTAAGAAGAAAGTGGGGAAGTTTTTATTTAGAATTTATGTTTTTCCTGAAGAGGTTGCGTTCATTGTGGTTCAATTCTAATAAAAAAAAAAACTGTCCAGTAGTCAAAAGAGTATATATACTTATTTGTAGGTTAAAATTATCTAAATTCTATATAAATAAATTCAGTGCTAGCTCACTGGTCACTTCAGTATTTCAGTGGTGTTCCATAATATTTTATGCTATTGTGGTATTCACAAATTAGCTTTTTAAACACATTTTGCTTGAATGTCATGACTCTGTTATATGTAATGTTGTAACTCATTTTATTTCTCTTATATCCATGTTTACTTATATACAAAACAGATCTAAAAAATTCCTTGGAGGGTAGGAAGTGGGATATAGATCATCAAGTTGAAATGAGTGACACTGATTGCGGCTATACAGATGTAATAAGCGAGTGTCTACTGCAAAGTTATTTGATTTTTATAATTTACTATCAACTTAATGTTTGGATTCTTTAACAAATTTCTCAAAAGAAGCAACCCACTTATTTTTGCATTCCATTCCTCCAGTCTCCTAGTTGTTCTGTTCTCATGTAAAGAATAGCAACCACACAGAAGTGGTTATATCTGTGCAAGTACTTGGTGAGGAAGAGAAAATCCTTAGTAAAATTAAGACTGTTAAAGGGGCTCATATATTAGTTTCCTGGGGTCACCACACCAAAAACTATTAGCTTAAAATAGCAGATATTTATTGTCTCAGAGTTCTGGAGGCTAGAAGTCTGCTATCAAACTATCACTAAGCAAATAATGATTTCTCTGCCTCTTATATCCCCCAGAAAAAAGTTTCATTACATCCTCTAGACTATTGTGTCTGCCAGTAATTGTTGGCATTCTTTGGAATGTTTATGTGTTAGGATGACTACCTTCTACCTAATTTCATTCATCTATCTTTCTATGCATATCTGTATCCAAATTTCCTTTTTATAAGGACATAGTCACCATGTCCACCATTATAATTTTATCTTCACTGAGTTAAGTCTGCAAAAACCCATGGAGTAATGTTAGTAAGAAAGCAGAATAGAAAGCCCCATGCCTCTCAAATTTTCAAAAACAGAGTTTTGAAAGCAGCAATAGAAAAATGTTCAACATACATATGAACCCAAATGATACTGTCTGGATTTCTTAGGAAATCTTGTAGGCCTGAATGGAGAAGGATAATATATTCAAAGGGCTAAAAGAAATAAATAAATTACTTAAAAGAAATAAATAATAGCAAAGAAAGAACTCATCAGAGAGCATTCATCACCATTAGATCTAACTTAAAATAAATACTAAACAAAGTCCTTCAAACTGAAACAAAAGATGCTAAATTACAATAGGAAAGTATAAAACATCATAGTTTTAAATATATGCATTATATATAAATATATTTCCTTATACTATATAAGGAAATGTAGAAGTCTATAATGCTATCACACTGACATGTAGATCAATTTAAAAGTTAAAAGGCAAAAACTTAAAAATAGTGTAACTAAAATATATTAATGAATTAACAATATTAAGAAACAATAAAAAGAACGGGACTATATCAAATTAAAAAACTTCTATGCAACAAAGGAAACCATCATGAAAAGACAGCCTGTGCAATGAAAGAAAATCTTTGTAAACTATATATCTGATAAAAATATCCAAAATATGTTAAGACACTCCCATAATATAATAGTTTAAAAAAATTGGGCATAGAATGTAGAGATTTCTACAAAAAAGACATACAAACAGGCACTAATATGAAAAGATGTTTGACATTATAGTGGAATGTAAATAAAAACAACAATGGAATATCACCTCACATATGTTAGGATGGTTCTTATATGGAAAAAACCCAGAAACTAACAAGTATTGATCAGGATTTGGAGGAAACCGGAACCTCTGTACACTGTTGGTAGAAATATAAAATGTAAACACTATAAATCAGTATGGGGTTTTCAAAAAACACTATAAATCAGTATGGGGTTTTCAAAACAGCATATGATCTAACAATCCCACTTCTGGGTAATTTATGTAAAAAACCTAAAATCAGTATCTTAAACGGAATATTCCTGCTACCAAAGTCAATGTTTCAATTAGTCACAATAATGAAGATGTAGAAGCAACATATATACCCATGTATTCTTCTGTTGAAGAAGTGGAATATTAGTTCATTCAAAAAGAAAAGCCTGTTGTATGTGTCAGTGTTTTCCAGAGAAACAACCAAAGAAACTCATTATAAGAAACTGGATCCCTCAACTATGGAGGCTAAGAAGTCCCTGTATCTGTATTCAGTAAATGGATATACAGAAGTGTTAGTGAAATAGTTCTAGCCCTAATTTGAAGTCATGAGAAGCAGGAGAATAAAAAGTGTAAATTCTAATTTGAGAGTTGGTAGGCTTCAGTAAATAAGAGTTTTTTAGTTGGAGTTCAAAAGAGCAAAAGACTGATATTTCAGGTTAAACAGACAGGCAGGAGATGCTCCCATCTACACAGCCTTTATGTTCTATTCAGGCCAAGAATTGATTGAAGAAGGTCCACCACTTTAGGGAGCACAATCTGTTTTTACTCTGTCTACTGATTCAAATGCTAATTTAATTGAAAAATATCCTCAAAGGCACACCCAGTCAAATTGATAAAAGTTAACCATCACACCAGTCTATCACAGGGATAGATTGTGGGGACATTGTATTAAATGAAATAAGTCAGTCACAGAAGACAAATATTTTATGATTCCTTTCATAGGAAACATCGAAAGGAATTTAAGTCATTGAAGTAGAAAACAGAATGGTCATTGCTAAGGGTTTGGGGAAGGGGAGACAAAAAGGTGCTGTTGAACAGAAGTTTCAATCATGTAAGACGAAAAAGTTTTAGCGATTTACTCTACAACATGGTACTTAGAGTTATAAATACTGTACTATAAACTTAAAATGTTGTTGAGAGTAGATCAGCTGTTTTTTTGCCACAATGAAAAGAGTCATATGAATGACTTTTGCAGGAAATTTCTGCTCTTGAAGAATAGTGAAGGCCCATTTTATATTAATCATTAAAGTGAAACCAATGTATCACCTTAAATTTTTAATGAAAACATTTTTATAAACTAGTCACATTTCAAATCTCTCTATTCCTACTCCTGATCAGCAAAAAAAATCATTTAAAATATAAAACTGTGTTCCAAGTTATTTGACATCTACTAATGATCTGCAAATAAAGGTTGCCAACATATAAACTACTCCTTTTACTTTAAATATCTGCAAGAGACCTTTGAAGTTCTTAAAGCTAAGGTTTAGTCTCAGTGGATGTATTTAACATTATTTGGCCATCAAGAAGATATACACATCTGCTTTATTTAGGTATCAGAGTACTTCAGTTTTTGCCCCTTTCATGGTTCAGTCATTCCTGTTTCAAAACTGTGAAAAAGTTAACAGAAGTATGTAGAGTCACCACAAGAATGAAATTGTAATAAATAGAGGAAAAGTTGTGTTAGCAAGTCAGTAACAGTCTTTCTTTAATTTATTGCTTTAAGGAAATTAAAAAAAATGATTTAACAATTCCAAAAAACCTTTATCATTTTAAACTGTTCAATGAAACATATATTTTATAATAGAATACGGATGAAGAAAAATATATAAAAATAGGACTTTATACCCACTTAAAAATAAATCTAAATTGGAAACCAGGAGAGCATTTATTTTGAAACCTTCTTAGTTGTAGGGCTTACATTTAGCAGGTTTGGGTCTCATTGTTTCTCACCCTTGACATTATAGAAGCCTGGTTTTCTGTGATGGCTTTTGCAGCATGTGTTGAACTATATGTGTCACTTACCTTTGTGTGGGGGGCCTCATTTGGAGATAGGACCTTAGTAGGTGACATTAAGGATTGTGAGATGAGATGACTCTGGGTTTGGGGTGAGAAAAAAGTCCAATGGATAGTGTTCTTATAAGAAAAGGGAGACATACAAACACAGGGAAGAAGAGTCAGAGGTCATATGAGGACAGAGGTGGATAATGAAATGATGCGTCTACAAACCAAGGGAAACCAAGAATTATCAGTAACCTAGAAGAGATGCAATGAGGACGAGGCATGAAATCCTTTTCTGTGCCTCCAGAACAAAGCCCCCTGCTGCCACCAGATTAAGGTAGCATGGATAGAGTGAAGGAACAATTAAGAAAATCAAGTGGTTTCTGTTAGAAGTCATTATTAATCCCTTTACTTTTGTCTAATCACATTGTTTATAACAAAATCCTTTTATATTTCATAGGATTATTAATATTGGTTGTAACATAATGTCCATTTCCTAGACTAAATGAGACTAAAGGGATATGAATCTTTTCACTTCAGAAATGGAACAGAATCGATTTCCATATAACAAATTTTGTGTAAATAAATTCCTCAATTGGTTCAATGTGCTTTAATTTTCATCTTGGAGTATCAATTTTGAACAAGCTGTTACTTCTAGAAAAAATGTGATTTAGGTCTTCAAATGTGGAAACTATATTATACATTTTTGCAAACTAAATCAAGTTAAACTTCATTAACCTGCTCAAGGAGTGTGATAACCTTTCAGGCAATAGTTTATCAATTGCATGATACTCAGAAGCAGGGAGTGTTTGTATCAATGATCATCAAAATAGACTTCTCACTTCTCCTTTTAGTCAATTATTTCAGCTTTTACATGCACCAGAAGTACAATAAATCAGTTTCTCAAGGGACAATGAATCAAATACTGCATAATTGAGTTTTGAGTTTCTGCTCTTCCTGAGATTTTAACAAAATACTACAAGATCTAAGCGGAACTTGCAAGCTAAAGGACTACAAGCTGACTATGCTGTGCAGGTATGTTCCATGGGTCTGCACAGGCTCATTGTTTTTCTCAGGAGTTTGCACCTACAAACATGTCAACTGGCGTTTCTCTCAAAATCTGAAGTTCTCTCATTAAAAAGGGTAAGCATCCTGCTTGCAGGTAATCAAGTGAAGCTACAGGTTCTACCCATTTTGGTGAGGAGGAACGTCCTGTTTTCTTCCTGCTTTACTTTCCCCAAGCTTTGATAATATATTTATCTGCCTATATTGTTGTTAATTTGATTTGTAATTCTTTTGTGAAAGAATAGGGGCAAAGTATGGTAGAGGGAAATAGCAATAAGAAGAAATAAAAGTTTTATTTTTTAATTCTACAACTTAGATCTTCATTAAGAGAAAAAAAAGAGATAATGGTACTGTTACCACTTCAAAACAAATATATTTATTTGAATGCATTTGTCATTTACAGCATAACTGAATTAAAGTGCAAAATTTTTGTTTTGCTGTGATTCTTTGATATAGCTTGTCTTCATTGGGGAATTTCTTTCAATGACCTAGCTAAGATATACCAAAGTAGAGAAATAACAATGGCTATTCAACATAATCGATGTTTCATTTTATGTGATACTTCTTTAGTCACTAATGTGCAATTTGAAAAAAGTGTACTATCTTTAAATTAATGATTGAAGTTTTTATGATGACTCTAAATTATAAATTAAAATGTAGAAGTCTTAAGTACAGAATGAATAAGTCAATAGATATATGAACTTCCTGAACACTTTGTAAGGTTTAATGTCAAAATAACTGCATTTAGGTTAACATTTCATACTTTTGAACCATTTAAGCTATGTCCTTCTTATCTGTCTGTTTTTGGTAAAGGTTCTACCCTGAATGCTTCTTAAAATAATAGTGTGTCAGCCCTAAGCAGAGTAAAAATAGTCTTTCAAGTGAAAGCTAAGATTAGGATGCATAGGTATTGCATATTTTGTGTTGTTTTCACTATGACCAAATAAGAACAGCTGCAGACCACAAGACATTAAAAACAAACATCAAGCAGCAAGGACAAATGTGATTAGCTCTTTAAGTCACACCGCTAAAAATAAAAGTGAGACGAGACTAATATTTATATATTTCTTTGCTTTTTAATTTAATTGTCCCTTACCTTGCGTTGGAGGAGCCAAGTGCAGATGAGGGGTTGAAGGCGGGGGCTGACATCCTGATGTCTTAAGGAGGGGGTCACTAGGGAAGGCAACTGCTAAGAGGTTTCCAAATTCAATGATTCAACCAACAGATATTTGTAACTGGCTGAATATGTGAATGTGAACCTTGGATAGAAAAGTGTTCCCGTGTAGGTGAACTTTCCAGTTCATATCAGAACTTGCTCCAGAGTTATCTGTACTGCGGCTTTAATAATTCCAACAAAAGAACAGATTTTTCCTATCAGAAGTAAGTTAATTACAGTTTTGACTCTTGTCCAAAATGGAATTTTTAACCAATTAAGAATCACCTGAGAGTACTTGTTAGGGAATCTGTTTGACAGAATCCTGTAGGAAAATCACTTTGCATTAGTCAATTCATTTTCTTCCCCCGAGTATAAATTGTCTCTTCTCCCTTCTGCCTATAAAGTTTTTCACTTTGTATAATTCTTCCCTGCTCATTTCTACATGCTAGATTGAATACTGCCTCATTCGAATTGTCAGATAAAGCCAATATGATCTTTACAATTTACTAAATTGAATTCTGCTTTTGAATAGTTGTTATGTGCCATTGGTTAACAAGAGATGTTACCAGCCTAAATGAGTGGTGTGAGGTGCTTACTGTCAGCTTAGTAATAGTGGACATTCAAAATGACTTGGTTAGAACCACGGTTCCATCCCTTATTGGACATCATTTTATATTATTATAAAATCTCTATTCCTTAGTTTCCTGGCCTGCAAAAAATGAATGACAAATAGGACTGACAACAAAGGACTGTCCCGAATATAAAATAACACACGTGAAGTGATAAGAAATTGGTATCCAGTTATCTTATGCATGATTCCAGTCATGGGCATGCAGTGATTGAGCATGTAGATATTGGAGTAGGACTGTCTAGAATGAAATCCTTTGCCAGTCTTGTTAATTGTGAATCTTTAGGCAAGTCTCTCTGATACAGTGTGACTCAGATGGATAAGCAGTCAGGACCTCTAGTAGTGACCTAGTTGAAAACTGTATTGGCGCCATATTGTCCTGGTAGGCAGGGTCTGAGAGAAAGACCTCTGAGAGGAAACTGGAGCTGGGACTCCAAATTGGGCAGTATTGAACCTGGGACCCCCAATATGGGTAGTATTAAAATTTAGGCATTGATGCCATTAGCAATGTTTGAAAAACACAGAGGGAAAAAATAGCCTAGACAGGATAAGGGTGCCAGCACAAACAGAATTAAGAGTAATTTCACCTTGTTGCAAATTCCAGGGTGAACTCAAAAGAGAAAATGTATCAGTTAAAGGGTATGTAGAGGGAAATTGGAGCCTTTGGCTTTTAGGAGGAAAAAAAAAGGAGAGAAAAAAAGGGAAAGAGTAGATAGAGACTAGAGAGACTTTGGGAGAAAGGAAAAACAGGAGAATGATGGGCTGGTAGTCCAAGTGATCAGGCTGGACAGAAATCCCCTGGAAGAGTGAGCTGGTGGTGGCAAGGAGTCATGGTGACAGGTAGAAGAGTGGCTGGTGTGCAGAGTGTGGCACTGCAGAAAGGTGGCATAGTGAGTTGGTACCTGAGATGGCCAGGGAAGTGGAAAGCTTATTTGTGCATCATTACTTGTTGAAAAACTTTGGAGGAACTTGGAGAAGTGAGGCAGCTCAGAACACTGGAGAGAGAAGAAGCAAAGAGAAGACACTGGAGAGACTGGAGTTTGTAGAGTGCCTGCCTCAGGTTTGGAGGGGCAAAGGGGCACCATAATGGAAATATATGTCTTTGGGACCTTTGGGACTTAAAGTGGTTACTGTGGTAAGATAATTGCCAGTTGTGGCTTTAAGGACTTTCTGTATTCCCTGTTGAATTCCCTTGTTAGTAAACCCTGTTGTTAAACTGTATATGACTGGCAACTACTACATGTGGATGGTATGAACCTGAGGGAACGTGGGTGGCAGAAGCCATATTTTTCCTTTGGATTGAGGGTTCTGCCCATTTTTCTTCCAATTTCAAAACGAGAAGCACAAAAAGGACATATAAGAAGGATGAATCAAGAGATAGGTGGAATACAGGAGAATGGAGGGCAATAAGGAGCTCCAAGTGACCAGGCTGGGCAGAAGTCCCCCAGAAGAGGGAGCTGATAGTGGTGAGGGGCCATGGTGGAAGAATGTCTGGCAGAGGGGTAGCCAGTCTGGATTTGGATGCCAGAATGGCAGGCGGGGATGGAGTGACCAGGGGCTGCTGAGGGCAGGCCTGGTGAATTTGCCCAGATGCTGCCAAAGGCGGACCTGGTAAAGGAAATGCGTGAAGTCGCAGCAAGGTGGTGTGGAAGCTAGTTGGTACCTGGGAAAGCCAGGGATTTGGAAAGCTGATTTTGCAACAGTATTTGTTGGAAAAGTTTGAAAAACCTTGGAGAAGCTGAGCAGCTCAGAATGCTAAGGAGAGAAGCCAAGAGAAGACGAAAAAGAAATTGGATTTTGCAGCGTGCTTGTCTCAGATTTGGAGGGGCAAAGAGACACCATGTTGGACATGTGTCTTCAGGACCTTTGGGACTAAAAATAGTGATTGGGGTCAAATAACGGGCCACTGTGTCATTAAGGACTTTTTGTTTTCTTGGCTAATTTTCCTTGTTAGTAAAACTCTGTTGTTTAAATAGCATGTGACTGGCAACTGCTACATGTGGGGGGTGGTAAGAATATGAAAGAATATGGGTGGCAGAAGCCCCATTTTAAAAGTGATGCTTTTTCCCTTTGACTTGTTGCTTGGAGGCTTCTGCCTTATTTTGACCCAATAGATTTCCTTTACTCCACACATCTTCCTAGTTGTGCCATGAATACATTCATCTTCCTGTAACTTTGTTTTTATCAATGAGTTCAAGAAATATTGCCTGAGTCCTTCTTCCCTATACAAAACAGTGTATCATTCTCTTGTATGGCTTCTTATTATACATAAAGAAAATAGCATTAAGTTGTTGTTTAAAAATCCCCCAACCTTTGTCCCAGCTTTTCCCAATCTTCTCTCCCACTTTATGCTTTTATCCTAACAAAATCATTCTCTTGTGTTTTGACACCATCTGGTCTTCACTTATAATGGTCCCTTAAGCCAGGACACTTCCCTAAGGATGTTTGTTATAAGCTACTTAATTACCCTCTGAAGTCCAGTCCAGATGCTGGGTTGACCATAAATACTTCTCTAACATAGATACCAGATTGGATTTGAAACTTTATGAAAGCGTTTGAACCTCTGCTAAGGAATGTATCACATAATGCTTATATTAGAGTTATCCACACATATTTTTAGTTCCATGAGCTCCTTGAGAATAGATCCTATATCTTATTAGAGCCTGTAGCACATATATGAACTAATTTACTCACTAGCATTTTTCAAGAGTTTCCATCTGTATAACAATATTTTAATTACATTCTAACATAGCCAATTCTGACTCAGAAATTGATTGTAGTTGACTTGGAAATCTTATTCATATTTCATGCTTTTCTCTGATCACTAATTGTCCTCTCTTATTCATTACCTCTATTTATTTTAAGACTAAATCTTTACAGTTTTCAGAGAAAAGGTGCTAGTTAGATATCTCCTAATTAAATACAGACTTTTAGCTTTTAGAGAAGACAGGTGATTGGGAACCTATTGTTACATACATAATAGGAAAAAGCTATAAATGGTAACAAGATGTTAATGAAGAATTATGCAAACATCACCTCTGAACAATAAGTAATTAAAGCAGCCTAATGCATTTGAAAGCACCTGGTTTTGACTCTTTGAAAGAAATACAGAGAGCTCAAAGGAAATCACAGAGAACAATACACACAGGTCTGAAGGAACATAAAACTTTAGATCACGGAGAAATAGATTTTTTTCTTTTAAGCCAAAAGACAACAATACAGTTTTTCAAATTCTACAAAAAATGAACAAAGTAACAAATAGTATCAACCACTTAAGCAGTTGCTTATACTCCTGGACAGAAAGATCTTTAAAATGATCTTAAGTTA
>PVHY01011597.1:0-47365 GCA_004024945.1 Uropsilus gracilis | reverse complement strand
GGGGGAGAAGGAATTCATATTTTCCCTTTTTAGAGTTGACTCCATCCTATGGGCCCTATCATAGCCCTCTGGGGAATTTTAGTTCAGGTTGAACTCTGCCTGGTTCAGGGGCACACCCATACCCACACCCACACAGAGTTCAGGTTGGACTCTGCCTGGTTCACTGGCAAACACACAAACACACACACACACACACCCCATCCACCTCCTACCTGGTTCACCAACAAACACACACACGCACACGCACACACAAACACACACACGCACGCGCGCGCGTGCTTGCGCTTGATGTGTGTTTATTGAATTAACGGATACCCACTACCTCCTCGCCAGTTTTGGGGTTTCTCTGCAACAGTGGTTATTTTGAGCCTGGAAGCCTCTTCAGTCAATGGTGGGGGAAAGTGTACGGTTCAAATCTTTACTTTGCGACTGATCAGTCCTGAATTTAAATGTTTCTTCATTTATAGAGGAGAAAAAAAGAACATTATTTCACCTCACCGGTTACTGCGGTGAGCTAACTCATATTAGGTTCACTGGAGGACACTTGGGCCCTCAGCAGAATCGCTAGGCGGGGACGGCAACGCCCATTCTTTCTCTGAGCCCCAGTTTTCGCATCCTGAACGGGGAGCCGCAGGCACTCCTCCTCCAACCCCCTCCCCCCACCTCGCTCCCACTCCCGCTCCCCCGCCCTCAGTTGTTTCTAGGCTTTTCAGCACTGGGGTCTTTAATTTGGACTAGGACAGCTCCTGCCTGAAGGACCCTTCAGCGCGCGGAGCGCCCCTCCAGGGCCCTGTACCCTCTTTGAGGGGAGCAACTGGCGTTTTTCGAGGGTGAGTAAGAAGCCCTGCCCTGTTCCGTAGCCCCCGGAACCTCTCCACCCAGGGAGGCCCCTCCGGTGCCGGGGACGCAGCCTGTTTCTTCCGCCTCCTGTCAGGCGATCTCGGCGGCCAGCCCCGCCGGCTCTGTGACGCAAGGAACCCCGAGGTCCTCGACGCCTGCGCCCGCGCCTATAAAAGCAGACGCCGCGCCGCGCCGCTGTAGTGGCCTTGTTCTTCGCCTTTCTCTGCTCGTCGTAGCTGACGCCGCCCCGCTGTCGTCAGCCGTTGGCCCTCCGTCTCCTTGAGACCGAGCACCGTGAGTAAACAACCGCCCACCGGGTGGGAAGGATCGGCGCTGTGGTGGGTTGTGGTTAGGTGCCCCCTGCGTTGCGGCTCTATCTGCCCGAGCGAGAGGCACCTGGGCCTGGCTTTTCCTCAGGCCGGGTGGAACCCGTTGCCCACCCGTTCTCTGTATGGGAGTTGCAGGAGGCCCGCGTTCTCTCACCCCATCGTGTCTCGACTCGGCGAGGCCTCTTGTGTCCGCCCCCTGTTCCGTGGGTGCCGCCCGGGCCGCCAAAGTGCGAGCGAAGCCGGATTGGGCCTTCTGTGCACGGGCGAGCGTCGGCCAACTTCGCTCGGCTGCAGAGGCCCAGACTACAGCCTTGGCCTCTCTTGACGTTACGCCTGCCGGTCCCTGGATTCCAGAGCGGGGGTGGCAGTGGGAGATTAGAGTGGAGGTTCCTTGACTGTCGTGAGTGGGTTTTTTTGTTTTTGTTTTTGTTTTTTTGGTGTCGGGAGGTATCGTGGGGTAGAGGTGGTAGTCCGGGAGGACTGGATTTCTCCATTATTTTTGCCACAGCCTGGAGTTACTGAAAGTTGTAATAGCAAATACCATCGTCGTAGTGGTGTGACTTAAGAGCCCTCTGAAAAACTTAACTCGAAGTTTATGACTTTTAAAGGAATAGGATGTTCACCGGCTTTGGCTCACTTTTTAATGGAGACTTCAGGTTTGGGGTTTGGGTCATGAATTTTTCATCAGAGCGTGTAACAATAGAATGGGTCTGTCATAGAGCACAGAGCAATGCAGACTTCTTCACCCCGCCCTCTAAAAAGAAATGTCAGAATTTTGGGTAATTAAAAACACAGTTGTTGTTTTTCCTTTTATAATGTAGTAGACATGCCCTCCATGGATAGTGGTTTTATTTCCGTGTTACAGGGGCCTAAGGGATTTCAAAGTACAGTAGCGTAAATTAGGTGTAATTTTCATATGTAGCAGTCTAAGGAATGTTTTTGAAAGCAAGTCAGATCAAAATTTGATCCATTATTATCTGTAAATTTTGTCCTGAATTCCATTTGTATACAGTAGAAAAAGTTCTCAGAGTGTTCAGTCTAGGATTACAAAGTGCATTGAATTACAAATTAACCGATTGCCTTCTTGCTATTTAATAAGCTCTCAA
Source organism: Uropsilus gracilis (assembly GCA_004024945.1). NCBI lineage: Eukaryota > Metazoa > Chordata > Mammalia > Eulipotyphla > Talpidae > Uropsilus > Uropsilus gracilis. Next base: position 45,090 of record PVHY01011597.1, on the reverse strand, counting down.
TTCCCTGAAGGGTAACCTAATATACAGATTTGACTATGACTAAGCATATCTTGCTGTTTTTGTGAAAATTTTTTTCCATCCCCTTAACTCCTAAATGTGCTAACATGTATAATTATTTTTCTAATTCTTTTTGAGGAAAAAAAAAAAAGGCTTTGTTTACAAGCAGTTTTATTAGCTGCATTGCTAGATTCAAATGGTTTTGTAATATTCTTTCCTGGGCTATGGAATATAAAGAGAGCAGTGTTTTATAATTAAAAGAACTGGGCTCACACTAAAATGTTGCCTTTGGAGATACCTTTCATTGTTGCCTTGTCACAGGAAGGTACCTCTGTTTTGGGCTCTTCTCTGTTGAGCCAGGACAACTGCATTATTGGCACTCACTAAGTATTATGGAGAAGCAGACATATTTGTCAACTGAAAAGTGAAATCTGATTCTCTCTGACCATGGATGAGTATGGGAAGGTTATTTCATTAGCTAGTTTTGAAATATAATTCACTTTTTTGCTTCCTTTCCGTAATAACCTTTAGTTTGGGTGATGGAGATACACTGGGAAAAGGGTAATGAATATTTCTTAATTGATTTAATGGATCTGAAGTGTTTGAACATAAAATGGGTGTGAACATTAAATGCCAAATTCTACACTTTTCAAATAGTGACATCACAGGATTATGAATGCGGTGAAAATTGAGGTCTTAAATTAATCTTTACAGTTAGGTATTGTTGTGCCTAACCCTCCCCTCCCCCCATTATCAAGAGTTGGATTATGGTAAGAAATTGCTGGCCTTAGAATTTTAATGTTTATAATGTTAGAGTTTTTTCATTTTTGCTAGAATTCTTGTCCTATGCAGTTAATTAACTTTCATGTAAGAGGTGTCTTTTTATTAATGACTCATAGTTGATCTGAGTTAAGAAGCACATTTTTGGAGCAAGTAAAAATAAAGTTATTACCATAATTATTTTGGCAAGTTCGTTATTTGGTTTAGGGGATTACATTGACTCCCTAATTTATCCTTATGTATATGATCTTGCATTTATCCAACCACAAATAAGTGTATTTTGATCTATTCTTTGAATCTGAACTTATTTTTCACTCAAGGTCTCACTAAGCAAAATTGCTATGTTTTGGTAGCTTTGCTTTGGAATGACCTTTCTCAGATTTGCAGGTAATTAATTGTGGAAGTTGATTATTCAAATAAGAGTTGTCACTATTCAGTGAGAGCAAAAGGCAGGTGGAGTAAGTCTATATTTTGCATTGAAAGTATAACTTTGTACCATTTGTGAATTCAGTAGGCAGGCCTTAAAAGCTTCTGTTGCTACGAGTTATACTCTGAAGAAATTCTGCTGAAACACTTGCTAGCCTGTGAAGAATCACCTAGTGATTTTTTTTTTTTAACAGCTCTTTAGGACCTTATTGCTAAGATTGAGAGCTTCTAACAGACTGTTGCTGATGGAGTTTTGTATAGAACTAATAACTCTTAAATTTCAGATCATTATAATACTTTTTTCTTTAGATGCCTTCAATTAAGTTGCAGAGTTCTGATGGAGAGATATTTGAAGTTGATGTGGAAATTGCCAAACAATCTGTGACTATCAAGACAATGTTGGAAGGTAAGTTTATAGAATACAGTAGTCAGTGGAAGGGAAAAAATACATACTTTGAGATAACCTCTGAACATCAAATTTACACAGGTAATCTGTCATAAAGTGCTCCAGAGTATTACGTTTTTTCCCTTTTAAGTATTAACAGCATTGTTCTGCTACGGGTCATTGCTGCAGTCTGGATTAATAGATAATGAGGCCATAAGCTAATATTAAAATAATTTCTAAAGTCTCAGACAGTGACCCATATCTTTTTCAAGTAAATTTGTATCTATAATTTCTAAAGACAAAATTTAAAGCCTTTGGAAAAGAGATCTCCTTCTGTATGGTAGTTATATAAGATATCTTGTTTGAACTGAAGGGAGGTAAGCTGAGTAGATTCGAAATTGAATAGAGGTTTGTTTTTTTTTTTTTTTTTTTTAAGACTTTCGCTTTGTTGCCTGGGGAATTGCAGACTCTCGTTGCCTGGGGTACCCTGGACTCAAGCGATCCCCAGTCTCAGCCTCCCAGGTAGCTGGGATTACAGGCACACACCCACACTCAGCTGATTTTTGAGACTAGGTCTTGCTATGTTGCCCCAGGTGGGTCTTGAACCCGGGGACTTAGTCTCAGCCTCCCATCCTAGGCTGGGATTAAATGCATGCACCACCCTGCCTGAATTCAGAGGTATTTTCTTAAACCAAGTTTTCCATTTGTTATTCCTCTGAAACAGAACACAACACATACACAACAGAGGTAAGAAAATAGATCCTGAAGCATATTGAAATTTGCTATAATTTAGATCTCTTTGTATTATTACTAACAGGTTAGTAAATGTTAATAATATATGGACACATACAAATCAGTATCTAGAGTTGGTGGGGAAAGAAACAGTAGAAGTAAGGATGTTCTTTGGTATTCAAATATCAGAGGTTTTTATGATTTGTAACTTACACATATGGAAGACTTAATGTGCCAAGAGCTAGCTAAAGGTTGGTGAAAAGAAGGTGAGAAATGGTTTTTAGTCTTAAATAATTTAAAAGCTAGGAGGAGAAACCAAGCAAGGGAAATGGGAATAATTAGAACATTATTAAACTTGTGTATCAAGTGGTGCTACAGGAATATCATGGCTGATATTATTCCTTAGGTTTGTGAAGAGATTATGATGTATAGTACTAGTTAGTGAGGTGATACTTCAAAATTAGTAAAACGAGGATGATTTGAAAGATCATTTTGAGGTAAAGTAGGCTGTGTTAGGAAGAAGTTAAATTGAGGTTTTTAGTTTAGGTTATTGGAATGGAATGAGAGAGTGTGATGCTGTAGTTGGTGGATCTAAAGAACAGTTTTGAGAGGAATAGAGAAGAAAATATCTTTGAATTTGAGCATGATATATGTTTGAGAGATAGTATGTGACTCTTAAGTGTCTGAATTGTAGACTACCGAAGATACTATGGCTGGTAGTTTATGGGAATATAAGTCTATGGGATTAAAAGAGCTTGCTGGGACCCATATAGGATAGGGTAGGGGGACTTAATCATATAGAACTCAGAAGTGGAGATTCAATGTAGAAGCAAAGGGAAGAGGGGGACATTATGAGGTGACCAGAGTGATCCAGATTCATGTGCTGTGGCTGGGCACGGTGGCTCATGCTTGTAAGCTTCAGCCTATGAAGCGGCCGGGGCTTAGGGATCGCGGTTCGAGTCCCACCTGGGGCACGTAGTGAGACCTAGTTCCAAAAAAATAGTTGGGCGTGGTGGCGCGTGCCTGTAATCCCAGCTACCTGGGAAGCTAAGGCTGGGGATTGCTTGAGTCTGTGGTACCCTGGGCAACAAGAGCCTGTGATTCCACAGGCAAAAAAAAAAAAAAAAAAAAGACCAAGTCTCAGATTCATGTGCTGAAAACTGAATTTCATAGTTAATTTAAAGGACTTTTACTAAGTGTAATAAAGGCAGAAGCTGAATCTCATTGTGTTTGTGTGTGTGTGTTCTGTTTTTTAAGCAGGTGAGGGGGTTTGCTGATAAAAGCTGATGATATTTCTTTTTTGGTAATTGTTACTAATCATAAGGCACTTAAAGTCCTGTACCCTGGTAACTTATATACTAGATCGCATCTATTAAGTTGTAAAACCTTTGGTACATCCCACCATTAAGTACCTGAAAGAAAAACTGTGGTATGGTCATCAATAGAGTGTGAGCTTTCCAATTGTATCCCTACAGGCAGATGAGTAAGGCTTTATCTAGTAGATGTAGAAACTGTTATCACATTGTTGCCTGAATACTTGCTTTAGCAATGAAAGCATTCTTTATTTCATCTTGGTGCCTGGCACACTAATCTGCCTTGTGCTGCTTCAAAGAAGCATTAAAAAAATTACCAGTATAAGAACATAAGGCCCTTTGAGGGTTCTTTCCACTCCAACTTTGATCGCTGTAGCAAGTGGATAGGTAGACAGCAACAGTCAAATGATTCTTTTCCTTCATAGCCTTTGGGCATCAGAATTTAGTGGTTTTATCTTAAGTGTACCTGTGGTTTATAGAGAATTGTTGTCTCTTAAGGACTGGAGCACTTAATGACTTAAGCAGTATGTCTTTTGTTTTTTCCTGTCTGTGACTTCTGAAAACAAACAGAAAAACTTAATTACAGGACAATCAGAAGTGAAAATTTTGGCATATGTACATGTGGATTGACTGATTTATTCAAATTCAGGGTGGGGTATCAGGAGTCAGTTTTTTAGAGGTCCTTGAAACAAAATAACTCAAAAGAATGACTTTCTAATTGTATATTCAACCTAAAAGCAAAAAAGCATTGCTAATCCTTAGTTTAAATGCTAGAGAAATAATTCTTTACAACCACAAGCCCCCTCCGCCCCCACCTTTTTTTTTTTTTTTGAGACTAGGTCTTGCTATTTTTGCCTGTGGAACCACAGGCTCATGTTACCCAGGTACCACCTATTCAAGCAATCCCCAGCCTTAGCTTCCCAGGTAGCTGGGATTACAGGCACATGCCACCACGCCCAGCTAAGTTTTTTTGGAACTACTTCTCTCTACGTGCCCTGGTGGGACTTGCACGATCCCTGGCCACGGCTTCCTAGGCTGCCACTTATAAATAATAGGCATGCGCCACCATGCCTGGCCCACAAGGCCCTTATTTTTATCATGGCTTAAGCCTTCTTTCAAAGACCATTTGATTCAAAACAATTTGGTTTTCTGTATTACAGAAATAGAAGTGTTTTACAGAATAATTAGTTTCTTTCTCCTCTGATTAAAATCATTTCATACTAGTTTAGGAAAAAAAGCCTAAGTGATTTGATCCAAACTCAGATACTGTTCTTATACTGTCATTTATAAGCTAAGATGGAATCATGAGCATGAGCAGAAATGAGATGATGGGAACAGATTGAATGGATCCATATAGTATACTGGGATACTGTTCGTTTCTACTTCTCTGAACTGTTTTTTAGCTCCATGACTTTCATCTTGTCTGGTGCATTGTCTCATAACATTTCTCATCAACATTCATTGACAGCATTTTCGTGTATATTGTTCTTTCTACTTTTGGGATACAGGAGATTTCACTTCTTAATAACTTTTTGTCTCACCATCTTCAAAGCCTGAGTCATTGTTGAAACTCTTCACTATATCTACTCTACTCATTCACTCCTTTGATCATCTCAGTCTAATTTTGTAAACTGTCTATTCCAATACACAAAACTGCCCTACTCTTATGATCTCAAAACAACAGTTCTGATATCTTTCCTCATACTGATTGTGACAACTCTAATCACAGATCTGTCCATCCAGTTCCGTATGCCATAAATCTTTTTTTTGAGACTAGGTCTCGCTATTTTTGCCTGTGGAACCGCAGGCTCATGTTGCTCATGGTACCGTGGACTCAAGTGATCCCCCAGCCTCAGCTTCCCAAGTAGCTAGGATTACAGGTGCGCACCACCACACCCAGCTGTTTTTTTGGGACTAGGTCTTGCTGAACTTGAACCACGATCCCCAGACCCCAACACAACTCCATAAACTGTTGCTTACAGGCATGTGCCACTGTGCCTGGCTGTGTGTCATAAATCTTTACATTTTACTTGTCATCTGTTAGTTTAAATCTTATTTATTGGATTGCTTTTTAAAATGCACACAGATTTTGACCACTTGTTTACTTCTTCCATAACTATGAATCTTGTCCAGGTTACCTTCCTGAGCCTGGATTATGGGCAGCTCTCTGATTGTTCCCTACATTGTCTCTTCCCTTTATATTAGCCAAAGTGTTCAGGGACCTATTACTATCAAGTTCCTGTTATTGAGCTCATCTGCTCTTTTCCTCTTGCTAATCCTTCTCTAGTAACACTAGATTCCTTAGTGTTTTTAAAAGATCCCGGGCATGCCTAACAGAAGACCTTTGCATTTGCCATTTTTGGCATTTTACTAAATGCCATTTTCTTTTTTTTCCCCCCGATTTTAAATTAAAAAAAATTTTTTTTAAGAGACTAAGTCTCACTATGTTTCCCAGGGTTGTCTCAAACCCATGGACTCAAGTGATCCCCAGCCTCACCCTCCCAGATAAATGGGATTACAGGCACACACCACCACTGCTAACTGCCATCTTCTTAATGAGACATCCACAGTAATGCCATCTAAAACTGTAACAGTTACTCCTGTGTACATTGTTGATGTTAGGCCATCATCTCATATATATCAAAGACTCCACACTGGTTATATCAGTATAACTGATATTCTACTATAACCACTGTAGTACTATTGTAATTTAGCCTCTAAACTTGCTATTACGAGTAACTTTTTTTGGCAGTTCTGTTTTTAATCATGTAGAAGCTAAGAATAGGCCCATTTGTTTTGAAAAAATAATCTTATTTAGAATTTTTAACATGGATTTTTAAGTTTTTCTTCAGAATTCATCACCCTCTTTAACTTACCTGGAGATATTATAAACATAGATATATCATTAACAGTTTCTTATATATCATTCTATTGATATTTTAAAGATAAATATATACGCATATTTCACTTTTACTCAGATAAGGTTTATATTTTTATACTTGAAATTGTGTCAGTTTGAAATCATACCTGTATACCAGGAGCAGCTTGTCTAGTTTTTGTCAGTGGCTGTGTGATCTGTTGTGTGTATGTAAATACATTTTTGGATTTCATATTTTAATAGATTGAGATTCTGTTGCTTGCAATACTTTGTCATTTGATTTTTCTTAATTGTAGTCCATCTAGAGACTTTGGTATGAAAAGTAAGGATAAGGGTCTCCTGTTAATTTTTTTCAAATGGTTGCTCATTCATCTCAATCCTGCTTGTTTAATAACATTTTCTACTAATTATGAACTTTTCATATAACATTGTCAGCTCATACAATTTAATATAGTTTGGGGGGTTTATGGACTTATTGTTAGAAACTGCCAGTGATAAATGCTTTTAAGAAAACTATTCTTAGTACTTTCTGTATTCTTTTCAGACAATCTGTCCTTCAAGTTACTTGTTTGTGACATAGCCTGGTTGCTTTAAATATTATAGTAAAGTTAGGAAATAACGGCCCCTCTCTCCTGATGTTCTTAGATTTGGGGATGGATGATGAAGGAGATGATGACCCAGTTCCTCTTCCTAATGTTAATGCAGCAATATTAAAAAAGGTAAGGAAGCAAACCTGTTTACTTGTAAGTATACTTTCTTTTCCATTTAACAGTATCCTCATGATCTAAGTTGTTGAATAGTTTTCTTTAAACAAAAATTTTTACATAGTATGATTATGACTAAATATTTACTCAGACTTTGTAAATAATTCATGTCTAATCATTTGCATTAACACACTTAAATTATTGAAATATATATTTGCTTAGCAAAAGAAAAATATTTTGTATTGTTCACAGAATGAATGTCTCAATGGGAACTTGAGAAGAAATGTACTTTTGTTTTGTTGTTGTTATATCTTAGCTTTACCTTGTATCCAAGCATCAGTAACTCTTCATAGTGAGTAGATATTAGGATTTTAGGTACATGACTCCTTAACAGACTCAGCTACTTAATTCAATAACTTACGTGCAGAAACAATTGTCATTTTCCACACTGGAAGGAAAACTGATTAGAGTTAGAGATAATAATGGTTGACTTCAGTTGATTTCCTAAGACATTTTCAAATGTCATTTATCATAAGCACCTACATCTCATGCTTTCTCTTGAAACTACATGAATTGCAGCAACACAGAATATTTTCCCATGATCTTACCAAGAGTAGCTTTTACCAGATTTTTCAGTTGGGTGGAAAGTGGTATTTTTTAAGCCCCTGTGATATTGGCCGTTTTCTACTTTATTTCCTTTACTCATCAAATTTGACTGTTGGGTAGTTCATATTTGTTCTTTTCTGCGTGGCTTATTTCACTGGTCATAATGTTTTCAAGGTTCATCCATGTTGTAATTGAATTGCTTTTTTTGTGGGGGGGAGCAGGAAGGACTAGGTCTCGCTATTTTTGCCCGTGGAACCGCAGGCTCTCGTTGCCCGGGGTGCCACAGACTCAAGCAATTCCCAGCCTCAGCTTCCCAGGTAGCTGGGCGCCACCATGCCCAGCTGTTTTTTTTTTGGAACTAGGTCTTGCTACAGGCCCAGGTGGGACTGGAACCGCAATCCCTAGCCCCGGCCGCTGAAGCTTACAGGCACTAGCCACTGTGCCTGGCCTTGAATTGCTTTTTATGGCAGTTCTTTATTAGAGTTTAGGTTTGCTTGTCAATCCTTAGTTAGTCATTGATGGTTTTGAACCTGGCCATTTTATTTAGTTAGATCTCATTTCTGATGTGTGGGTGTTGTGTTACATTGAACATTCTGTTTCATATTAATGTAAAATGTTTCTAAGAGACCCAGGCATTTATTTTTTAGGTGATGTAGATCAGTAAGCATGTGGAAGAAATATGTTTGTTGGAGAGGCTTTGGGATATAAGTGAGTTTTAGGTCAAGAGTTAGCTATTTTAAAATAAAGATGGTCAAGAAATGTCTTAATGAGACGATGACCTTTGAACAAAGACATAGGAATATGCTGGGGGCAGAAAATTGTAGGTGATGTGAACAAGTGCAGTGACTTTTCACAAGACAACCTTGTGCCCTACCTTTTGAGGACAGATAGGGGGCTAGTACAGTGACTGGAGCAAAGAGGTAGTAGAAAAGATAATTACTGCACCAGTGATACAGGGCCAGGGTTTTGTTTTCTTTTTTAAGCCTATTTGTATTATCACTTTTAAATATTTAAACATAAGTAATTAAATAATAATCACATGATTTAAAGATTTGAGAAGACATACAATAAAATCTCCTTTCCTTAAAATGCAATCAGAAACTCCCACGAGTCATAATCAACTATCATTTCTTATATATCCTTTGAAGGGGTTTTTATGCTTGTAAAAGCACATCTTAATTTTTTCTTACACAACTGAAGTACTTTTTGTTTTTATTTATTTTATTTGTTTGAGACTAGGTCTTACTATGTTGCCCAGGTAGTCTCGAACCTGTGGACTCAAATGATCCTTGGCCTCCCAGTAGCTGGGATTACAGGCACCCACCACCACACCTGGCTGCTTTTTCGAGATCAGGTCTCGCTGTGTTGCCTGGGGTAGTCTCGAACCCATGAACTCAAATGATCTCTGGCCTCTTGCCTCCCAGCACTTGGATTACAGGCACGTGCCACCATGCCTGGCTTGGCATCCTTTTTAAAGAACTTTCATTAAAGTCCATCAGATTTGAGGACGGGCATGGTGGCGCGTGCCTGTAAGCAACAGCTTATGGAGTTGCAGCAGGGTCTGGGGATCGTGGTTCGAGTCCCACCTGGGGCAACACAGCAAGACCTAGTCCCAAAAAATAGCTGGGCCTGGTGATGCGCGCCTGTAATCCTAGCTACCTGGGAAGCTGAGACTGGGGATTGCTTGAGTCCTTGGTACATGAGACTGCAGTTCCACAGGCAAAAATAGCGAGACCTAGTCTTAAAAAAAAAAGTCCATCAGATTTGACTTTTCTCTTTTCTTTCTAAATTCTTTCCTGTTTTCTATCCTGACGATGTAATTTCTTCTTCCCATTTTCTATCAGCATTTGTTTATGCTGATCGTTTTACTGTGAAAAATGTCATACAGAATAGTTGAATTACAGTCATATGTTGATTTAGTAAATAGCTCAACTACTGTGGTGGTACCTCTGGGCTATACCATATGTCCTAGATGTGTAGGAACTTAGGGTATCTAGGTTTGTATAATTACACTTAACAAAATCATCTTAGGACTTATTTTCTTTCCTTTGTTAAGTGATAGGTGACTATATACAGCACACATCTGCCTCTTAGGTTCTGCAACTTAAAACTTTCAGTGTTAATTTTATTTTCTTAATCTATGTTGGTCTGCTGATGAGCTTTCTGAAACAAAATATGTTAATTTCCCTGCCAAGAGAACATTTGAGGTTTTCTTGGTATTTTTTTTGAGACTAGGTCTTGCTGTTTTTGCCCAGGGAACCGCAGGCTCACATTGCCCGGGTTACCATGGACTCAAGCAATCCCCAGCCTCAGCTTCCCAGGTAGCTGGTGATAGGCATGCGTCACCATCCCAGCTATTTTTTTTGGGACGAGGTTTTGCTGTGTTGCCCCGAGCGGGACTCAAACCGCCATTCCTAGACCCAGCCGCTTCATAGGCTGAAGCTTACAGGCACGAGTCACTGTGCCTGGCTTGAGGTTTTCTTGTTTTGTTCTTATACAGAATAGTTCTTCTATTCTGTGCAAGTTTCTGGGATATTTCAAATGTGTTTGTGTATTCAGCTTCACTAGGGTAGTACTAGATTGCTTTCACAGGAATACCCATTTACGCTTTGAAAACCTATTTATGCTTCCCAGTAGAAGAAAGTGTCCATGTTTCTTTTGTACTATTACCGATGATACTAATCAAAATCCTGAGATATTTGGGAGGTATAGGGGAAATTCAGTGTGAAGTGTTAAATTTACATCTAATGAGAATGAGATTTCTTTTGTGAATTGCCTATTCATATCTTTGGCCCATTTCTAGTGATTTTTTTTTTTTAAGATTTTGTATTCTGTAGGGCAATCCATTTTTGGTTATACATATTGTAGCTATTTTGTTGTCATAGTCCTGTCTGACTTAATGTATCTTTTTGTACAGAGCTTTTTATTTCCCACCCCCTCTTAAATGTGTTAAGATAGTAATCTGTCTCCTTGGTTTTTTTTTTAATCTATGTTCTGTCTACTTGTTTTTTTTGTTTTTTTTTTTTTTTTTTTTTTTTTTTTTTTTTTTTTTTTTTTTTTTTTTTTTTTTTTTTTTTTTTTTTTTTTTTTTTTTTTTTTTTTTTTTTTTTAATTTATGTTTTTGCGCTCTCTTGGTTTATGAGGATGCCCACATTTCATATTTACTTTTCAAGCTTGATTATTAATTTCATTATTCAAGCCAGTTTTCCAGCTAGTTCTTAGTTCAGTTAAGCAATGACTGTTTTAGCTGTGGAGTATTTTATGACAAATGCCACAAAGGAATAAACTGTTGTTATAGGTAATTCAGTGGTGCACCCACCACAAGGATGACCCTCCTCCTCCTGAGGATGATGAGAACAAAGAAAAGCGGACAGATGATATCCCTGTTTGGGACCAAGAATTCCTCAAAGTTGACCAAGGAACACTTTTTGAACTCATTCTGGTAAGTTTTTATACATACTCTAAGCCATCTTATAGATGCTTCTGTTAGCATTTTTTACAGTTAAATTTGTTGAATTCACTGATGCTGCATTTTAACATCTTCTGAATTCAAATGCAATGGAATATTTAATCCACTTATCAGTAATCATGAATTAAATGAAAATGGTTTAAGAACCCTAATTAAAGAGTAGAAATTGTCAGATTGAAATAAAAAAATTAGCTATGCTATCTACTTACCCTAAATAGAGGGTTAAAGGGTGGGAAAAGGTATGTTAAGGTTAAAACTGGAGTGACTGTTAGAGTAGATTTCAGAGAAAGGTTATTAGCAGGGTTAAAGAATGGCATTCTTTACATAATGATAAAGTAATCAAAACTGTATCAAAGTAGAGCTTTCAACACCTCTCTAAATAATTGATAAAATAAGAAAATCAGTATGTAGAAGATTGGAGTAATACTTGTGACTGACCTGTCAACTGACAACAGGATATTAAATCTTATGTTAACTGAATATATATATTCTCTTCAAGTATGTTACCTAGAAAGATATGTTCTGGGACCATGAAACAAGTCTTGAATTTGGAAAAAATTGAGCCATATAAATTATGTGTTTCTGATCATAGTGAAATTAAATAAATCAGCAACAGAAGAATACATAGGAAATTAAAAGTTAACACACTTCTGGGCAAGCCTGTAGTCAAAGAAACAAGAAAAATTAGAAAATATTTTGAATTGAGTGCAAATAAAACAGCACATGAAAACCTGTGAGCTGCTGCTTGAGCAGTATTTATTTATTTTTAGAGAGTAAGTCTTGCTATGTTGCCCAAGGTTGTCTTGAACCTGTGGACTCAATTGACCCCTAGCCTCAGCCTCCCAGGTCGCTGGAACTACAGGCCCGCAATACCACGCCTGGCTTTCGAGCAGTAGAGGAAGTTTGATAACATTAAATTCCTGTGTTAGAAAAGAGATCAAGTCTTACTTTGATCTAGCTTTTATCTTAAACCAGTAAAAGATGAAGTTAAACCTGAAGATGGAATACTAAAGATCAGAAATCAGTAAAATAAACAGCAGAGAAAATCAAAGCAACCAAAAGCTGGTATAGCCAGAAAATCACTAAAATGTGGCGCTGTAACTGCTTATGTTTGAATCTTTCTAAAATATTTTGTTAGAATTTAACATGTAATATTTGTGCATGCCTGCCTGTGTGTGTGCTCACACACACAGACTCACGCACACACAGAGTCAATATTGGCCACTGTAACATGATGAGATATTGTAGCTTGCTTAAGGAAGCAAAAGAACAAAGGACAACAGTGTCCTTTCACAGAAGAATTTGATGTTTTCTATCTGTAATTTCTTAAACTTGAATAGTATTTTAAACTTTTTAATTAGATAGGGATTGTCAGTTACTAGCATTGGATTTAGTTTAAGACAGCAAGTATATTTTTAATGAAAACAATCACTTTTCAGGCTGCGAACTACTTAGATATCAAAGGTTTGCTTGATGTTACATGCAAGACTGTTGCCAATATGATCAAGGGGAAAACTCCTGAGGAGATTCGCAAAACTTTCAATATCAAAAATGACTTCACTGAAGAAGAAGAAGCCCAGGTAAGGATCCCACAATGTGCTTTTGATTGCTTGCTTTTTAACGTGACTAAAAACCTTTACTATACCCGGAAAAGAGATGCCTTCTAAATATTGGTATTTCCTGACTCCTAAAAATATTCTAAGTGTAAGAAAAATTAGTTTTCAACCAGAAGTTGCTCTTCCATACTCTTTAACAGTTGCTAGTTTTGGCATCTGGCATTGTACATGTAGGTCATAATATTTAACTTCAGAAAAGCTAAATCATGAATGATTGCTAAAATACTTAAGAGCAACTTAGTGAATGGGCAAGAATGAATGCATGAGTAAATGAATATGAATATGATTTGTTGATACAGAAACTAAAAGAATGTCATTGAGCTGTTTGAATTTGCTCTTAGTTCTGGTGACTGAAAGCTATAAAAATGTTGCTTTTTTATAATTTTAGCAAAGCAAAATAAAAATCTGAGGAGACAGTAAACAGGAAGTCTACTCTGGTATTTTTCTAGTTTCTCATTTATCTTTCTTACCCACCTCACAGACTAATGCAGATTGATTAGATAGTGGTACTGCAAAGACTAAAGCCATTTCATTGTATCTATCTTCTCTTCTAGGTACGCAAAGAGAACCAGTGGTGTGAAGAGAAGTGAAGTGCTGTGCCTGACACTAACACTGTAAGGATTGTTCCAAATACTAGTTGCACTGCTCTGTTTATAATTGTTAATATTAGACAAAACAGTAGACAAATGCAGCAGCAAATCAATTGTATTAGCAGAATATTGTCTTCATTGCATGTGTAGTTTGAGTACAGATTCCAGACGTAAGGTTGAGTTTCTTTTAGTATGATCAAAAGTTAACTTTTTTCTTTGCTCTGAATAAATCGAACACCAGTTTCTCTATAGAAAGTGACATTTTGGGCTTTCCCTCTTTTTGTAAAGTGATTCTGCTTAGTTTATCGCCCAGTTAACTTTAGTGATCTTTTAAGAGTTGACCTTGTAAATAAAAGCAACTTGCAAAAAGTTTTCTGAAATAGAATTAACAATGCATTATCTTTATTCATGAGTTGGAGAGAAAGGCTATTCAAGGTAAATATTCTGAGTGGGGTCATTAGGATGACTTCCAGCTTCCTGGGGGCAAGGAGTACATAGGTATTGATTAGCTTCTATGTATCTGGGTTCCCATAACTGGATCTGAGGAATTTTTTTTTTTTTTTTTTGGCATATTTAATCCTCTCAACTTTGATTTTCTTGGCTAGAGTCTCAATTATTGCTCTGGTTTTTTTGGGAGAAGCGTAACTAAACAGTTCGTTAGCTTTTTAATTAAAAAGATTCTTAACCCATGTGGTATGTGATCCCATGTGGAGAAGATTTACACTCATTGCATGTAAAAGTATCTAACCTTTAACATTAAAATGTGTGGCAAAACAGAAAGCATCCATCTTTAATGCTTTACTTTCAATAAAAAGTAAGTACGTAGTAGGTAGTAAATGGTTTGCTTTTGTGTACTTAACTGTGTCTTTTCACTTACTATTAGAATTAAATTTATGTGCAGTTTCACTAAAAAAGACATACAGGCAGTTAATATCCTAACTCACTGGAGGCTGGTGATCTAACAATAGGGTAGACTTGACTTCTGTCTCTTCTAATTGTTAATGATACAGTTCAGTGGAGCCAGTACTTCCATTCTTCACTGGCATACTTGGGCACTCAAAACTGTATGGCCATTGTTTATGGCCTCTCTCTTACAGACACTGATGTTTTCTTGCTGGCTTGAGATGGCTCGTATACTTGATTTTTTTTTCTTTTCTTGTGCTCCCCTTTTTTATTTCCCAGTGAGCATCATTGGTATTAATGTAGTCTTGTATTCTCTTCATGTTTAGTGTGAGCTGTTCAGGCTTGATATTACTTGACAGTAAATTGCCTGTATAGCACCCTATTTGTTCTAGGTCATATAATAAAATCTCAGATGCTGTCTCATATTGTCCTATTTGTTATCTGTATCTGAGATAGCAAACTACAACTTGTGTGTAGACAACCTATTTTTGCATTCTGAGTTAGAGAATTTTGCATTTTGAAAGCATGTGAAAAGGCAGAGGCAGTATTAAACTGTAAACAAAAACAGTATTAAACCCAAAAGCCTATGGTATGGTACTCTTCACAGGAAAAAGTCTGCCAACCTCTGTGATTACTTCTGGACCCCTGAGTCCCTTTACTCTCAGGAAATGACTTGTTTTTCCTTTCTCTTGGTTGTAGTTAGGAGGGATAGCAAGAGTTCAGTCCTACTTGGAGTTTCTCATCTGTTAATCTCCACTATAATTGTCAACTCTTTAAAAAACTTAACCACTTCAAGTATATCCCAAGCATTATTATGACAAGCACATCTTTAGTTTGGAAAGGAGGTATCGACTTTTTTTTCTTTTTCTTTTTTTTTTTTTTTGAGACTAGGTCTCGCTATTTTTGCCCCGTGAAACCACAGGCCCATGTTGCCCCGGTACCATGGACTCAAGCAATCCCCAGCCTCAGCTTTCCAGGTAGCTGGGATTACAGGCATGCACCACCACACCCAGCTATTTTTTGGGGGACTAAGTCTCGCTGTGTTGCCCCAGGCAGGTCTCGGACTGCGATCCCCAGACCCCGCCATGACTCCATAAGCTGTTGCTTACAGGCACATGCCACCATGCCTGGTGGTATCAGCTTTTCAGAAAACAGTCTTACTGATACTGGGCTATCGATCTATATAATGCTCAAGAATTACTGGAATTACTGGAGTAGTAAATAACATCACTACCTACATTAAAGGATATTGGGATCTCTGAATATGTAAAATTGAGTGGACACATAATAAAGTTTAAATATTTGATTCTTCCCACAGTTCTATAGACTGTGGCCCTAATTTTTAAACAAAGTTCTATTGCTTAGATCTAATAAGATCTTTTTAAATATTAATTATGAGCTGAGGTTTAATAAGTTTGTCCAAGAGACATTAGGCCATTTGTAGACAATATGTCCCCAAATAAATCAGAGGCATTGTGTTAAAGAGCCTTTAAAGCCGAATGCAGCATTCTTTTCCTACTCTTGTCTTTTTTTTTTTTCCCCCAAACTCTTTTTCCCGGCTATATGCATACTGTTTCTTGTCTACCAAGTTTTCCAGGTCCTCAATTTATCCTGGGAAAGTGAATGGCCCTTTCCCATTATCTACATAGCCAAATCTATTCTGCTTATCCTTTTACTTCCCAGTTATTCTAAATTGAAAGTGTGATATGAGATTGTACTCTAAACCTGGTGTCCTGCTCTTTTTTCTTAGTGCCTACATGACCTTGGATGACTTGGAAATAGTATTTACTATAATTAACACAAGCCTGCTGCAGTCTGCTTCATAATGGGTGTTCCAATGCTGAGAAGCACTTAATAGCAAGATATATATTAAACAGCAGTGCTGTATGGATTTTGTACTAGGACCACAAATGGAGGATCCTTGTGCAATGAAGATATAACACATAATGAAAACAAGAAAAGCTATTCCAATGCCTGGGAGGGAAAGCTGATGTGGTCTTGGTTTTGGAAGGTGGTTACTGATGATTAATTATGAAGGCTCCCTCTTAATAGTGGTATATGTGGGAGGGGAAGGTCACCTTTCTTAATTAACTTAAGGGCTAGTTAGGAATAGCTTATATTTTGCCAAGAAAGAGAATGAGAAGAAGAGTAGATCTGGGTGATTACTAAGACTGAATAATGTTTATCTCTCCTCTACATACACAGAAAATGCTAGGTGCTGTTGGTGATGAAGAATCCTCTGTGATTGTCCTTTGACTACTTTCCAGCTGGAAAAATAAATCTCTTTGAATGTCAGCTTATTTCTCCCTAACAATGTCGAAACTACAGATGTGCCCCTGTCAAATTTTGGTAATTTTTACTTTGTAGAAGCAAGTTACCTCTTTCGAACTTTGTCATATTCAGTAGCTTACCTTCATAAATTTACCTTTAATATAAAGTGGGTATTTATAATTTCTGTATTTTTCCAAAGATTTACAAAAGGCATTCCTTTAAGTTGTAGATTGTTAAGTAGCAATATAGTTGAGATTTGTTTCTTCTACAATTGTTGGAATACACCAGCTGTCAGAATTAAGCAAGATGTATATAGAAACTTGAACTGCTAGCTTGTACCTTGTAGTAATGTGATATCACAGTAATTCTGAGTTTAACCTGGAATTACCAAATGATAGTAATAGTGAATCATTGTGTTCATGTGACTCAGCAGGCAGATATTCCAAGACCTGATCTCTTATTTACTTGAAATTTAAAAATGTAGTTTGTTTCCTGATACAGGATATAAATTAAGAAACTAAGTTACCTAGGCTTTTATTAGGGCAGTTTAAACAGGTATAGGAAGTGAGTTCTGCCAGGAAAGAGACAACAGAGAGCTGTAGAATTCTTGCTTTACCTTGTTTTGCCTTGTCTGTGGACATCAGAATCATTTTCTGAAGTTTATTATTTCCTTTTTTACTTCCGTTTGAAGATCTGATTTTTCTTTTACCAAAGTTCAGTATACATTTGGGTGGGAAGAAATCAAATATCCTCCCTACAGAGTTGCATGAGGTTTAAACATATGATCTTCAATTATCTGAATTTGTGTGAAAACTGATTTCTGGCTAGGAAAGGAGAATAAATGAAAAAATGGGAAGTAAAGGGAAAGCATACATTTGAATACCTAAAGTGTAATTCCTTTGTAGGAAGCATAAGAATTGGTTACACTCTTGGGAGTTTTTTTGTATCTTTACAGGTAAAACATAAATGCTGCTGGGAAGGGGCTATAATAGAAATGTTCTTGGACAGAACAAGATTAATTACCAAATGGAAGATGCAAGGTCTAGGAAAAGTTCCATGAGGAGAAGCTAACTTGGTTTAAAAAAATTTAGTTGATTTGGCTGAGGATGGATGATTGCCATGGTCACGGGGAGAGTAGTGCTTCGGCTGGAACTAGAAGCAAAGGGTCTGCTGAGCAAATAGGATGGAGAGAGACATTAGAACTGGACTGGTGACAGAACTTTGGTGATGGTTCTAGGGAAAGTATTTTGCTAGGCTGTTCATCAGACACTTGCTGGGCAAGGCAGTGGTTGTTTGAACTAAGTCATATAAGTAATGAACTAAAGAATATTGACTATTGGGAGTCTTACAACTAGAGTCTTGATGGCTTTCTTGTTTGCAGTTGTTAAAACTTACTGCCTGTCGTGTGCCGAGAGAGTAAGAACTGGATGTACATATCAAGAAGTAAGAAATATGTTCACTGCATGAAATAGTTGAGCCATTTGGACTTAAAAGCAGCATAGAAGGGATACTATTTTTCCTGTTGAGCCCTCTGGATAACGAGTTCATTGGGGAAGGTGCTCTACCTAGTAGATTTTCAGTGGGGAACTCCCTTTGAGTGATAGTTTTAGCTCATGGATGACATGGTTATCTATTTTGCAGCCCTTGTTTTGTTGATTACCTCTGGTCTGTGTGTCAGTACTGAGAAGCATTTTGTGGGAGGAATATATTTGCTCACAATATCTTTTTGCAGTCTAACACTACTCAGTTTACGTTTTCAGTATGTATTCACTTAGCATCTTAACCTGCTATGTGCCAGCTGGTTTTCTGATTTTGAAGATGAGCCTATTCCATAAAGTGCTGTCACTTTTGATAGTTCCCACCTGTATGGTTCAGATTCCTATTTGTCCTTTTTGTGCTGAGTGTGCCAACCTACAATCTATTGATCTGCTTCAAATGCTTTACAGATTTTTTTTGTTTCAGGAAGTTTATAGGAGGGGTGGGAATACGGAGCAACATCAGAAAACCACATTGAAGAGGAGTTTCCAGAGTGACTTTTCTTTTGATGAGAGGCACCTTATTCCTCCTCTTTATTTCCTGTCTCCATTGTGCCCATGCCTGAACAAGCTAGACTTCACTTAAAGGAATGAGAAAATACCTGAATGGAACAAGACAGACTTGACCAGAAGCCCTGATGAACGTGAAACGTGTCAGCTTCAACTGTTAACTATTTGCCATATATTCATAGCTGATTCAGAAGTGAAATTTTTACTTCATGAAGACTATCTATTTGGAATTGCATAGTTCCTACCCTTAAGCCAGAATTTTCCCTTTCTAGTTAACTATGCCCAATCCCATGCTGTCCTTAGATTCAGAATCTCTTGATCTGAATTAGCTGTTTATTCTAGAAACTTACTATGGGAACATACCCTTTTTCTGGTCTCTGTTGTAAAAATCTGCTGTTTGAATATATGAAGGCAGAACTCTCAGATTCCCATGGCCCACCTTGGATAGTACACCAGTCAAGGTATGTTTACTCCAGACCCTTGAAGAGCCCAGGAGTTTAAAAGACTAAGGAATGACTTGTGATCAGAAATAGAAGTTGATTGAAATAGTAGGAATCCAGGGTCTTGACACACTGAGGAACCAGGATCTGCTTGGGTGGCCAGATATTTGAAGAATCCTTGAGTAATAATGCTCGGAAGAGACCTGAGAAACAGCTCAGGGAAACTTCAACTCCCCCTCCTCCCCATAAACCAATTTCAGATTTTTAATATGAAGATTTTTTTTGTTTTCTACTTTTATATATAGGCTTGGACTAATGCATCAATGTCCTTGTCATTCCCTTTTTATCTTTTGAGAAATGTAGAGGAGCTTATTCCCAGTCTTTTACTATGGCACAATGTAAAGAACCATTCCCTTTCCCTGCACTGGCCTTCCAAGCTGATTTACTGTACATTGAAGAGTATTGGGTGGCAATGCTTCTTATTCATTTGAAAGATTGCTGCAGTTCAGAAGAGTCTTGCAACAGGGATAGTGTGAAAGGGAGCACCCTGCTTGCTTACTGGGGTGAACCCTTGCCATATCCACTGTGCATTTTGAGAGCAGGGAGCAGCAGGTGTAGCAGGTCAATATCCACAATTTAGGCAAATCTGCCAGTTTCTGGGAATGTATGGGGTAGGTTGAGTATCTTGTCTTAGGTCTCAGAAAAACAGGGTTTTTGGCTGTGTTGGTGGGGCTGGTTTTTATGTGAAATTGAATTTCAAATTGCAATCTCAAATCTCCCTGTGGCCTTATAGGAATGTGCTGGTGTGATTTGGGAGGATTTGAGTTTCCTCTTTGAAGTCAGTTTTTTAAAAAGGCTGGTCTCATTTTAAGTTGCCAAAGCCCCCCTCTCCACCTTCTCATGTACAAAAGGTACATTGTTCATGTACCCAATGTACTCTAAAGGAGACACCAAATCAGATGCAGCAACCCAGTCTTGCATAAGCCTTGGTTAGAAAGTGTTTTTTAAAACTAGGCCAGTAGCCAGAGTGGAATTCTTTAAATAGGACAGATGTCAAGAGAATGGCTGGTCTCCTCTAGCACCCTTTCAGAAAGAAGCAAGGCTGGGGTTACAACTTCCAGTGGCCTACTTTCAAGAGACACTACTCTGGAAGATGACTTTATTTATAAATATTTTAAATATAAAATCAAAAAATATAACTCATTAAAAATTACAATGCATGATGTTAACTCAGTGATTGTCTGCTGTAAAACACTTCTTGCCCAACATTTGTATCTAATGGTTGATTGATGTATTGAGGTGGCTTTATGACACCTTTTACATTCATGAAAGGTCTCATGAAGTTCATAGTATACTTTGTCTTGATGGAAGCTGCTGTGTAACTAGCAGTTGGAGACTTAACAAAACTTCAGAGGTCTTACATGAAAATGTGACTACTTCAGGCACCTGAACAGTCGTTTCGGGGGAGGAGGGAGGCAAGGGTGTTAATTAAAATACCCTTATTTTGGACATTGTACCAGGTTATTAAATACTGCTCTTTGCCTTTTCATTGAAATAGGTTATGTACTAGTTTTGTGTTTTTTCTCTGCCCTCAGAGAACAATGGAGCCTGGGGTTCCTGCATGCCTGTTTACACTGCTGTCATAGGGTTTAAGAACAGGCTTGGAATGGGAGATTATACCCATAGTATATAGTATGAGTCCCGTTTTCAGGATTGGGGCAGAGTCCCAAGCCACTTAAGGGGCGATAAGAGTAACTTCTGGTTTCTGTAAATTAAAGTCTTCAGAACATACCACAATAGAGAACAAACACCAAGTTTTCATGGCTTCAGAGAAGGAAAGTGTGTTATACTGTTGCTAAGACACCTTATTTCTCAGGGTCAGGCTTTGAAAAAGAAACCCAGTAAAAAGTATCTTTATTCTCATGTTAAAAAAGTTTTTCTATGATGGTGCATTAACAATACAAAAATATCTTGGAACACTACAATGGTCCTTTTTTCTCTCAACTTCCTGTAACACTACACTAGAATAAATGATCTTTGGATTCTGAGTAATCAGTGACTAATGTAGGAACTAATAAAGGCTTTTGTTGGGTGTAGGGGTATGTGGACAGCCTTTTTCTTTGGATTCAGGTATATACAGTGAGGAGGAGGCACAAAAAAAAAGTTAATTTAAAAGATTTGTTTAAGGCTCAGGGTTGAAGCTTGGCTCAGAAATGGGTTAAATCAGACTGTGGTAAGAAACCACTGTCCACCACTAGCGGTTTTCTGGGCTCCTTGCTTTGGCTGTAATGGTCCCTTTTTCTTGCAGCCCCATAGGGAAACAAGCTCACCTGGGTTCTTACTGGAAGACGGGTACTGGCTGTCATGAGGTTTGGGATTTGTCTCCCTCTTAAAGTACCCAAGAGCTAGCTAGACTAAGAAGGAGAAGCTGGATTTGGATCTGTGAAATGAGGAGGGATGCACACCAAATTTTAGGCTATGACTTTGTTTACAGCCGTTAGTGATAGCCTGGAACCTTAGTATTGGAACTTAATACTTGGGTGAGTTTCTCAGGAAACACTTCAAAATAATTGGAGCTAAACTCCTGATAGCCCACCACACACACTTGCCTGATAAGTTAGTGTCAGGTTATTCTTGTTGCTTAAGGTGATAGGCTTAAACTTGACCCATTCCGTTCCCTCCTCTTCTTGCAAGCTCCTGAGAATTTGGCAAGAGGACTTCTCTGGTCCAGTTTACAAATAGCAGCGATTTTCTGTAAACTGGGTTTCTCCAGGACCTTAAAGAAGGCATTATTGTCTTAAGCTTTGTGGTTGTAACTATGCACACATGGTATTTGATAAACCAGCCCATTCTTGGTCTAGGAAATGTCTGGCATGAGGGAGGGTGTAGCACGGTGGGGGTGAAGAGAGCAGGCTAGGGTAGAGAAAGCCACTGGGCTCAATCTAGCCTATCTATAACCTATAGCAGAAAGACAAGGGCATCAGGGGGCATGCGGCTGGTTTAGATGGATGGTTATGGTTAAAAAGTACAAATGCAGGCTGCCGTGGGCATGAAGGATGCCCATGATCAGATGATACAACACAGTTCTCCACCACAGTCTGAATTGATGGCCTCAGGGTCAGGCAGAAGTTGTGCAGCCCTTGAAATCTCCAGATCCTGGACCTTGAGAGGGAATTAGGGCTACTGGCCGATTGCCACGTGCTTTGGGACTTTGTCGCCTCCTCTCAGAGGGTGGCCCCACAGAGGAGACCACATGTCCTGTGCATGCTAGGCCTCCTGTCTCTGAGATTCCTGTTGTTGTACCTGTGTACTCTGCAGGGCGCTGCTGGGGGCCTATGGGGGTCCAGGGGGCTGGGAGGCTGAGAGTGGCCGAGAGACCCGGTGATGTAGGCGCTGGCTCCGCAGGGCTAGCAAGCAGTTCTGTGGGGAAGCGGGGCAGCAGGAGGTATGAGGGTGAGTCCTGAGGGACTGGGGACCCAGGGCAGCCTAGAGCACTGTCATCGGAAGGAACGGGGCTGGGGCAGCGGCCTTCTCCGGGTAAGTACCGAATGCATTTCTTTTTCCTCCTAGGAATAGTGAAGAGAGTTATCTGTAAACAGAGGGTGAATTCATAGTCATACACCACAACCAAAAAATGCTGTCCTTGCACAGGCCTAGTTGCCCCCTCTCCCATGTGCCTGTCTTCAGATCTGAACCAGCACTTCAACTCATACCTGGGACAGGTGCACTTCCCAGGATAACCACAAGGTGGCACAGGAGCTTTATGTTAGGCCCATGGGGCTGGTGTTTTCCAGGGGAGCCATCTCCTAGTAGGTAACATTGAGCCTCTGCTTCGCATGTGCTTGTGTGGGCTCATGTCTGCATTAAGGGCAAGGGACTGCAATGCTTGTAGCTTCTTGGGCTGAGCAATCCCAGTGTTTACTCATCCTTGATACCTTACAGTTCATTTTGTCTCAGGAGCAGGGAATGGATGGAATTGAGACCAGAGGTAACTTGTCTGCCTTTCCTGCCCTTCTAAAACATTCCCCCCCCCTTGTATTCTTCCACTTAGACCTAAGTGATATTCCCCAGAATTCAGTGTTCACCCCATTTTTAGAAAAAAATGGACCAATCAATCTGTGGATTTGATTGGAAGCTGGGGGCCAAAAGAGGGCTGCAGGTCTAGCAGAATATGTGCAGTCAGGGAAGCAGCTTGAAGCAAAGGGAGGATGGTGGTGGGGACAAACCCACCTGCACGGACCACACCAATCCGTCTGCTGGTTGAGGCCAAAGCGAGCACGGCATTTCTTAGGCGAGCCAGGGTCTGCTCACAGCCATGCCAGAGGGGCAGAGCAGGGCAGAGGGCGAGAGCAGGCAGGCGGCAGGGCAGAGCAGGGCCCAGAAAGAAGAGGTAACATCATTGTTAGCTAGTCATAGATACCCGACAGCCCCCACAGGCAGTACAGGCCTCTCCATGGCATAGCCAGCCACAGTGGGAGCCCTACAGCCCAAAGCCAAGGTATCAGGAAAAGGTGGGGACCCACCTGGGCAATAGAAGCAGTGAAAAGAATGGTGGGTTGAGAAGGAAGGGATCCTATCAGGCTGGTTGCTCTGTCTGGCTTGTGGGAGCCAAAGCCCAGCATGGCCTATGAGATCCAGTCTCATTTGCCTTAGGGCTACCTGCCTCTTCCCTAACTATCTGCTCATTAATCCTGTTTTTTCTTCATTGTCAGTGCCCAGTCTGCCTGACCCCATATCCTCTCTCATGCTATAGCTTAAGTATCTTACACTTTTACATGTAAAGAAAGACCTATTCAACCTTGAGAAAGGGCTGACTCTGCCCAGCCCCAAGCCTGGGGCTTGGTGTTTGTATTAACAGACTTGAGGTAGGAATTCACCCTCAGGAAGGAGATCTGCAGCTGGGCATGGCCTTCTAGGGTCCCCTAAACTTTGTACTACCATGAAAAATGGCGAACGCAGGGGTGGTAGGAAAATTGCCCAAATGAGCCTCTGCTGATGACCTACACCCCCTTCAACGAAGTAGCCAGGATGCAGTTTGGGTTTAGCATTGAATCACACAGTTGGTTCCCTACAGGTGTCTCTGACAGAGGCTCCAAGTGAGCAGGGCTAGCAAACAGCAATGACAATGATGGGTGGGTGGGGGGTGGGCAGTACAGCTCTGCTGCATGCATTGACTTCTGCTGGTTCTGGGAGTTTGTCACATGGGGATGTGATTTGTGACATCAAGGTCTTGTTCTCAGAAGGCCCAAGGGCCAGGCTCTGAAGATTTCTGAGTACCTGCCCCACTCTCTGGGCCAGTCAGGCTGCTGGTGAAATGGGGGCTTGGAGAAGAGCCCCCACTACTGCTGAGGGAATGCCTCACCTGTGTTGGATTCTTGGTGCTTTTCCCTTGATCGCCTCTTCTTCTTCCCCTGCAGGGAACAAAGATGCTCTTATCTGAGAGAGGCTGATGATGTCACCCAGTGGATGACTGGGACAGAACCTGCTGCCTAGTCTGGCTGCTGCTGGGACTCTGGGCCTGCAGCCCCTTCCCACCTGGGGGTCCCATCAGTATTTCTTGATTATAGTTTTTGCTAGATGACCGTGGACAGTGAGGGGCTCCCCTTCTTTTCCCTTGTTCATTTCCATTTTGAATGGGAGAGGTGACTTCAGGCTTCTTCCTCCCCTTCTGCTCATATGGCCCAATCAGATCATGGCAATTGCCCTGTGAGGTAATGTATCCTTGGTGGGAAATAATACCCAATCTGTCTTTAGGCCTTACTTGGCCTCTCTTGAGCTACATGGGAGGGGGGGAGAGAGGGGGCTGTGTCCTCTCTCCACTCCCCTACCTCCTGTCATCATCTTCCCTTCCTTGCTGAGACTCACCCATCTGGGGCATGGCTTCTTGAAGGTTACCCTACCTACTCCTGCTGTGTGTTACTACTGCTGTGTGCTACTCACGTAATTATCCCGCGCCGACCAGCCGGGGTATAGCTGCATGTGTAACTGCCTCTCCTTTCGTGCCAACTCATAGTACTTGGCTTGTTCTTCCCGAGACAGTGCATGCCACTGCAGTAGGGTGGGTGAGGGACACAGGAGAGTGTTAGTCAGGAGGCTGCAGCAGGGTGAAAGGTAGTCAGAGGCTACCCCTGCTGCCCAGCAGTCATGGTCTTACCCTGCGTCCTAGAATCTGGTTGATGGCCGCACTCTCTTTGAGCGTGCACTCTGCAATGACCTTGGCTCTCATTTCCTTCATGTACAGCATGAAAGCATTGAGCGGCTTCTTGATGGTTGGCTTCTTGGCTTCCTTTTCTGCCTTGGACTCCGCTTGTGTCTTCCTGTGGGGCACATGTCCATATCTCTAGGGAACTGCGTGGCCTCCTCTCGCCCCCGGTATCTAGCTAATGTTGACACCCTCTAGTGTGAGTGCATGGACAGTAGGGGTTTTGTAAATGGATTCACACCTGAAGAGCTTACCTGTTGTAGGAATACTGAAACTAAGCAAGACAGCATGTGTAAGGACTTCTGTACCTCCTGTACCTCCTGACTCAAACTAAATCCTTGGTTCCTCCCCACCTGCTCCCTCTTCCTGCTTCTGAGGACCAAGAGGCAGTGGTCAGGAGTTACATATCTGTTTTGGACAGAGATGACCTCCAATGTTCTAGAGCTTCTAGGCAGCAAGCCTTGGGCCTGGCAGGAAGACTATGAATCCTCCCTTCTAGTCACTATTTGAAAACACCTGAGGATGCCTGACCATTCCTGAAATGACTAAAGCCCAGGTTCCTCCTGGGGAGGGAATGCAAAGCCCACCATTTCTCCTGTGTGCTGTCACTCCCCACCACCAGAATAGAAGGAAGTCTATAGCCTATCCCCCCAGTTGTGTGCCTTTTCACTCACAGGCTGCGGTCATAGGGTTGCAGCTCCTGCTTCCCTGAGGGGGGCACGATGGCTGGGTGGGGGATGGCCGCGGGATGCCCAGGTACGCCGGAGCCCAGCATCAGGGATGGGTGAGTGAACCTGGAGGCAGGAGGAGAGTGAATACTGAGCCAGGTAAGTACCGGTCAGACCTTAGGACACATGGAGGCCCCTGCATGGCACACGAGGACAGGCTGGAACAGATACATCGCTGCCATTTGCCTGCACACAAGTACACACAGATACAAATACCTTCTCCCAACGCGTTACACAGACACATTGCAAAATCTACATGTCACTCAGGCAGTAATGTCCTAAGTGGCTTTTGAGCCTTTCTTGTCTCCTACCAGTAATAGCCTGTGGCTGCTCCAAGGCTTTCTCACACTACCCCTCCAGTCCTGTCCATGCTACAGTCCGTGACCCTTTGAAAATACCTGAGGCTTTCCAGTCGCTCCTGAAACTCCTCCACTGCCCACAGGTTCCTCCTGCCTGCTCGCCAGATGGGAAATGCAAAGCCCACCATTTTTCCTGTGTGCTGTCACTTCTCACTGCCAGACAACGACTGTCGTTCCTTGTCCTTGCTCATGTGTTGCCTTCATGAAGTCCTCCCTGACTCATCTGACCTGGTTGGGGTCTCCGTGGTGCTTCCCCATACCCAGTGGCTGATCAGCTGCTGCTGCTGTGTATCTTCCACCCTGGACTGTTCCATAACCTGGCACGGTGTCTGTCATTGAGTGAGTGAGCTGGTGAAAGGATACAACTCACTTCACCTGCAGTCCTGTGTACATTGCACCCTGCTGCTGGCACAGTTGTAGGGTTCCCTGAGCAGGCAGCCCCTAAAGGGCTATAGGATGCAGACAAAAGAAGTCTCCTTGGATGTAGCCCAGGAATGCCCATGAGCACCCTCCTGACCCTTCCAGCAGCAGAGGTGCAGAGGTGGGTGCACACACCAGCTGACTCACCCATGCTGAGGTGGGCCACAAACGTGTACGTGCCCTGTCCCTGGCTGCTTTCTGCTGCTCTGCTCTACACAGATGTGCATAGGCCACATCACTGGTTCTCAGGCAAGGGGGCAGCAGGGGGCTGCAGTGACAGACGGACGGACGGCTGGACAGAATAACACAGGGCAAGCACTGGCCTGGACATGGCTTCGTGTGGGCACTGAACAGGAAGCAGGAGCCTGGCTGCAGGGTAGGGGACTCACCTGGGGTAGGGGGTGCCAGGGGCTGCTGTGGGGGCAGGGAAGTGCTGTCTATATCCGCAGGAAGGGGACAGGGGGTAGAGAGGAGGACTGGGCCTGTGGTTGGGAGAGACAGCTGTTAGCAGTCTGGCTATTGGCCAGATGTGGGCAAGGACTTCCCCAGTTTGCTCAGGTTTGACCCGAAGTGCGATGCTGCAGGTCTCTGCCTAAGGACTCCAGTATGCATTTCAAGCATCTGCCACCAGAGGGCAACCTGTGCTTCACCTTTCCCCCTCTATAGTCTTGGTATTTAAGGGATGGAGTGGCAGCCTTCTCCTGGGATCTAGTATAGTTTCTTATCCAGGAGCTGAGAAGCAGCAGCTGCTAACAGCAATTCCTGCTGTCACCTCCCTACTCAAGGCTATGTTTCCTTTATGTATGTGTGGGCCCTGAGCAGCCAGGGAACCCCCATGAAGTTTATCTTAGACACTGACATACTTTACAGCAGAAATGGGACCAGGAACCAGGCCTCCTGCCTTACCAAAGGAAGTATGTCAGGTTACCTGGGGAATGGGTACTACTGCTAGGCAGCACTTCAAACTTCTGGAGCTGGCAGCAAGATGCTCGGCATAGGATGGATGGGAAAATGGAAAGATGGGTAGGAGTCTGACCCACATACATCACCACCTTCCCACTGGGCCCGTACTCACCAGCTCACAGTGTGGGGTAGCTGTCCCATGCTGCTTGAGGTAAGAGAGTAGAAGCCAGAGAGGTCGGGGGTCTGCAGAGGTCTGTGAACTGCAGTAGAGAGGGCCAAGTCAATGAGCTAGCCTGAATGGGAGCCCTTCAGCTAGTTCTTTATCCTAAAGCTCAGCTAGTTGTTTATCCTAAAGCTACCTACTTTTGGACTGGGGAAGAACCTCTCTCACCCCCTCACCCTTTCCTGGAAGACCAGACATACTGGTTTGTTCAGGACTGTCCCACTCTGCTAATAGTACCCCCTTTCAAGCCGGGCACGGTGGTGCATGCCTTTAAGCGTCAGCCTGTGGAGCACGGCTGGGACTGGGGATCATGGTTCGAGTCCCACCTGGGACAAAATAGCAAGACCTCGTCCAAAAAGCTGGGTGCGGTGGTGCGCACCTGTAATCCCAGCTACCTGGGAAGCTGAGGCTGGGGATTGCTTGAGTCTGTGGGACCCCAGGCAACGTGAGCCTGCGGTTCCACAGGCAAAAATATCGAGACCTAGTCTCAAAAAAAGTACGCCCTTTCACAGGCCAGGAACTAAAGGTAGAAGGGTTGTGTGACTTGGCCTAAGCACACTGGCTGGATGGTGGCAGAGTTGGAGTCACTTAGGAGTGGAAGACCAGGCCTTGCCACTCTCTTCTCTGCTGGTCTCCAACTGGGGCCTCCCTGCTGGGGACAAGAGGCAGGCCCCTGATCTAGGGGTACCTGGAGTGGGGAGACAGGGCTCCACCCGCCCCCTCTGCTCCCCCAGGGTTGAGTCAGCAGGTTTCCCACAGCCGACAATGGCTGATTTCAGAATGACTTTGCCTGGGGCTGAGGTGAATCAGCCATCACAACCACCACTTTCCATTTTCTCACTGGGGGAGGGAAAGGCTAGGAGCTTTATAGTTAGTTATCAGCTCTGCCCCATGCCTGTTCCCCTGCTGGCGCTGTGACTGCATTAGGATTAGGCTCCTACCTTAATTTAAAACCTTAAAATTTGGACATGGCATCATCTCCCGCCAATCTCGTCATCAGGTCCCCAAACATCTCTCTGGCATTTTCTTTGGGTCCTGGGTTTCCATAATGCCACGTTCTCCAGTTTTAAGTGAGACACAGTCATGAGGTCTAAGAAAACTGTACTTGACCGCTAGACTCCAGTTCTCTTACTTCCCCATCCTGGTCCCTACCTTGCTTTTGAGTGATGTCAGCTGGTGCAGCTGTGGGATGTGGGCTGCTGAAATGTTCATAGAGAGGAGAGAGTTGGGGAACGCCGTGAGCAGGCTGACTGGCTTTGTTGTGCTGAAAAATGAGAAGGAGTGGTGATGAATGTGGGGAGATCCAAGGGAGGAAGGCATAGGAATGGGGACATATATAGGCTGAACCCCAATTGGCTGTGTACAGGTAACTTGTTGAACAAAAGTGGGGGTGATCAAACCTACAGGCTTTGGGAGGGGTGCACCATTCAAGCCCCCTATGTCCAGTGGCCCTGCCCACCAAGCTACCTTCACCCTCACTTTATCCAAGTGTGCCCCACCTCCTAGAGAGGCCCTCTGCACACAATCCCAGGAGGTACATCTTCTCTGTCCGGGAAGTCTTCCTGGTCCACTCAGAGATTCCCCTAGTTTCTGTAGGGGGCTCCCAGCCTCCAGCTGTAAGTAGCGGAGCATCATGATCTAAGGAGCTTTCTTTTTTAATTCCTCAGTCCCCCAGATTATGAGTCCTAAATTAGACCCTTCACCTTAACAGAATCTGCTGACACAGAGAAGGGTCCTCCCAGCCTTCTCACGCGGGAGCTGGGATGAGGTGGGGTCAACTCGCCTGGCCCCTGTATTTCCTGTTTCCTCAGCACCACAGGACTCTTACTTTTTACATTGGTCACATGGATCTGTCATGAGATGACTCAGGCTGGGAAGGCGCGGGGGGTCCCCAGGCAACCCAGCCACAGGGAGTTGCTGCTCAGGCCCATGACCCAGCTCTTTAGTATCCTCCGTGCCCTGGAGAATCACCTACAATTGGTCCAGGTTCTACCAGAAAAGTCCATTTTGTAGGAATGCTGCTGGCTGGGAACACAGATGAGTGGCTTGTGACCCATGGGACAGAAAAACAAGACCGTGATGAGGGGTTTTAGGTCCTGCTCCTTCCCACCCCATGGTAAAGTCTCAATGGTGATTAGCCTCCTTCACATCTTTGGGCTTCAGTTTCCTGTTGCATAATGAATGGGGTTCATGGTCTCATGTCACTGGTTTAGGGTAACTCTGGGAGGCCTGGAACGAGTGCTTGGCACTGACTGTTGGAGGGAAGGCTGGGTTGAGGCACAGTGTAGCTACGGCTTGAGCATAAATGCCTGTACCCTTCAGCAACAGCCCTGGCCACCATCTTTCCCCACATTCCTGCTGCCAGGGGAGCTTGAGGCTGGATGATAGCTGCACCAGATAGTGTTGACACTGCTCCTGTCCGTCTGCTGCTCTGTCTCCAACAGGAAGTACTGTATGAACCACGGCAAAGTGGGCTTCCTTCTGTTTTCAGATAGTCAGCTTGACGTTCCCATAATGGTATCTCCTTCCAGGCCTGCATTTGGTACCACAGCCCCTCCCCCAGCCTGATGGCCCACCTGCTTTGAGACCCCCTCCTGGGGCAGGGCAGAGCACTTCCCTCGCTCAGCCCCAGGCAGGGCTCCTATGAGCTGTGGGAAGATCTGGGCCCATCATGTTCAGCTCTTCTTTTGTGGCCTTGAAGACCTTACAATATCTGAGTACGTGTTTCTTCTCACAAATGAAGGTGATCCTAGCCTGGTTGTGAGGATCAAGTCGGACAGGACCCAAGAGCTCAACCATTCAGGTGTCACGTAAAAAGGCAAGGGGGCATGTAGGAAGCCCTTTTTTACCCTGAAGAGCCTTCACAGGCAGGGAGGAAGTGCTACTCTCAGTCTTCCCTCTGGTGCTGGACCTCACACTTTGCTCTGAATATGCCACTGGAGGTTTGCTTGAAGGGGCCAGGGATGCCTTGACAACCAAACTGGCAGTATCACCTCGGGGGAGGGGGTGGTGATGGAGCCATGCTGTCTCCACACCTTGGGTGACATGACTTTCCTTTTGCTGTTTCAAGACCAGGCTGCCTGAGCAAGCAGGGGAAGACTTGGTCCTCTCGGCCTTTCTTTTAACCCCACACACAATTACAATAGTTGGGAGTGTGTGGGAGGGCTAAGAGGGCTGGCCACACAGCGTGGCATGTGCGGACACATGCGATCTGCGGACAGTGCTCCTGACAGTATGCCAAGCACGTTACAAGGCCCACCTCATGCCTACTAGGGTATCAACAAATGGTCACATCACCTACCCGTAAACTCTCCCAGCTCCCACACCATGTCTCACTCTCCCTCACAAGCGAATCTCAGTAGAACCTGTGGTTCTCCACTGCCATTCTCCCTTCAGTCTAGTCAGTCTCTTGCCCCATTGTTTCACCTGATGATACCTTGTCAGGGTCCCAGATGTCTTCCGTGTGACTGCACCCAGTGCTCAGTGCTCAGTTCTCTTAGCTGACCTCTTGGCAGCTTCAGACACAACTGATTTCTCCCTTCTCGAAATGTTTCTTCACCTAGTTTCTAGGATGCCACAACTGGCTGATTCTCCTCCAGCCTCGCAGGCTGCTCCTGGGCTCATTTCCGGCTGCTTCCGCTTCTCCTGACCTGCCCTGACGTTGGCGCTCACGCTCTACCCTCGCTCCCAGAGTGCTCACTTCACCTGGCTTTCATCCAGTGACCCAGTCTTTATCTCCAGCCTGCACGTCAGGAACTGTATTCTCTAAATGTCCACTCAGCGATTCAGCTCAGACACCCGAGGTACTGCTAGCTTTCAGTGTGTCCAAGCTAGAGCACTGGGCATCCTATCCCAAAAGCCAGCTTCTATCATTGACAGCAGCTCCCCTTCCAGTGGGTTAGTACATGCCTTAGTCCTTTTTCTCTCTTCCACATCAACTTGTCAGCAAATCCTAATGGCTTTACTTCCAAAATATACCTAGAATCCATCCACTGTTTCTTTTCTTCTTGCCTCCCACCCGGTGTAAGCCACCACCACCTCTCAGATGGCTGACTGTGCCGCCTCCTCCCCTGCCACCAGCCCCCTGTCCTGCTGCCAGACAGATGGGACCACACCACTCCACCCAGAGTTCTCCAGCTGAGCTCTACGAGACCAGGCCCCACCCCTCCCCAACACAGTGCCTTCCTGTTGCCTCCTTGCTTACCATGTCCAGGACTTCAGCCTCCTCCTCCACTAACTCTGGTTATATTTTCTTCTCAGTGTGCCCTGCTGTGAAGCAGTTTGGGAAACTTAGCTATAGGGCTCCTGGCTTTTCACTGTAGGATCCTGGGCTAATATGTCTCTTGTAAAATAAGGATGAGAATATCAGCTCTGACTACCTCATTGGTCACATAGGCACAGTTTCTGCTTTAACCTTGAGTTTTGGGGCGTAGGAGCAAAGGACCTATGAAAGCCGAACACTTCTTGGGCCTCTTTTTTCTGACAGGAAGAAGACAACTTCATACCAGGTTTCCCAGTAAACCACCTTCCCTGGCCATGCAGGCTAATTAAGTCCTAGGTTGCAGTACCACTCAGGCTAGGATTAGGAAACCTCAGAATCCACTCCAGCCTTCAGCCACTGGCCTCTGTGTGTGTGTGTGTGTGTGTGTGTGTGTGTGTGTGTCTGTGTGTGTGTGTAGGGGCTGCATGGTGGGCAGAGGACTCTCCTGTGTACCAGCCTTCCCTGGGAACTGGGGAAGAGCCTCATTAAACAGGAATCTGCAGCCAAACCATGGGAGAGATGCTGGCTGGGGCAGAAAGCCTGCTGGCAGCTTGGAGGGGCTATGCTGGCCAGGGCAGGGCAATGCAGCCCTGGCCAGTCCTTCCCACGTTCGTGCAAGCTGTGTCTCAGCCTTGCTCCCTGGCCTCCTCCATGCCTGGTGGTGATAGCCAGAGGGAACCGTCTGGCACAGGGCCTGGTGGCCCATGCCCCTGTCAGCCAGCGGAACGTCCCGCTCCATGGCCTCAGCACAAGGCTGTCCCACGGCCATGCTGCCCAGACAACAGGGTGGGGCTGCCCAGGGCCTGTTGTGCATATGGGGAGCCCAGTGACTGCAGCTTGCCTCCTCCTGATGGGAACTGTGCCCAGCCTCCAAGGAAAGGAGGCAGGTCTTGGGTTGACTGTCTCCACCAGGCTCTGAGCATCTCAACAGAACTACCTCGCTTCTTACCTCTGAAGGCAGAGTGCCAAGCACAGAGCTGAGTAAGTGCTTCAGTATGGAGCACTTATAAGCAAATGACAAACTCAATGGTCATCGTCCTCCCTGGTCACGGCATGCCAGGTCCCCTGGTCTTTGCCTGTGTCAACAGCGCTGTCTCCCATCCCCCCACCAGACCCCAGCACTCCAGCCTTGGTCTGGGCCTGGAGACCCTTGAACTGGGAGGCCACATCTGCTGCGGTCCCAGCATTGCTCTTACTGTTCTTGCCCATGCCAACTCAAAACCCATTGTCCCAGAAGAGGTTCTCAGCGTTCTGGGTTAGTTTCCATAACCTGTGGCTAGAAATCACTCCCTCTGGTGCCCCAGCATGCCTTCCTCTTGTTGAGCAGGCTGGAGCCAGGAAGGGGCCCAAGGGCAGGGCTGGGCAGGAGATGTAAATGGGGGACTCCTGAGGTAGATCTCTTCTGCTCTGAAGTCAAGCTTGGGCCTGGCTGGGCTGCCCCCACCTTCCCCCTCACCCCCCCGCCCCTCACTTCCTGCAGGCTCAGGTGAAAAATAAACACAGTCGGCATTTTCCCTGCAGACCGCAGCGGTCTGCTTACAGGCGGTGTGCACACTGAGAGCCCTTGCCACACCAGCAGAGAAACTCCCTCGCCTCTGACGGTTGACTCCGAAAACCCCCAAACGCTTGAACCCCACAACACTTTCCCAGCGAAGAAAGTTGCTGCTTCCTCTGGCCTCAAGCCTCGGGGTGGGAGGAGCAAGTGAGGCCTGAGCAGGCTCTCCCAAGGCCTCCCTGTGGCAGGGGACTCTGCCACCCACCATACACACACCAGGATTCTCAGGTGATTGCTGTGGGCACAAATATTCTGTCAGGATGTGTTCACAGGCTCACTTACGTGCTAGGCAAAAGAATGTTTCAGGCCAAGAGAGCAGCATCTGCTACTGATGGTGGAGTGGCATAGTTCTGAGCACCTTCAACTCATACAGACCTGAGAGCCTGTGATAAAGGTTCAGTTATCCCCATTTGATGGTTAAGGAAATTGAGACATGGGTTATGGAGCTCAACCTCATGGTTATGGAGCTCCCTGCTAGTACGTGGCAGGGCTGGGATTCCAGATATACTGCAAAGACCCTTTGATTATGTGAGGAACCCGTGGGAGAAGGGGAGGGAGTCACAGTCCTAACACCTATGTCTCCTTTCTCCAGTCTGTTTGCTTAGGGTTATCTCAGTCCTTCCCTGACTCTAAAAATGCTCACTAGGTTCGGTGACTCCTGGGATCAGGGTT
The DNA here is from genome assembly GCA_004024945.1 of Uropsilus gracilis. NCBI lineage: Eukaryota > Metazoa > Chordata > Mammalia > Eulipotyphla > Talpidae > Uropsilus > Uropsilus gracilis. Next base: position 10,612 of record PVHY01011597.1, on the reverse strand, counting down.
CTGACAGTAATCCCCCAACTCTCAAAACACACACGTACACACACGTATACCTTCCAGGATGATGGCATCGGGATGAGAGTTGGGCACAGTCTGGCCCACATCTCCCTTGCTTACCACACAGTCCCACCCTCTCCTGCCCAGATGCCCAGCTCTTCTGCACCACTTCCTGCCCTCTCCTTACAGCTCTTTGCCAGGATGGCTTAGACAAAGGGTCACTTCTTGGAAAGGGCTGTGACCTGGGGGGGGTTCTACCAGCCCCGCAGGCAGGCAGAGATGCCCACCTGGTGCAGAGGTCAGCCTGGGGGTGGTGGAAAGCAGAATTGTCTGGTCATCTCTGCCTCCCCAGGTCTGTCATTAGCACATTCATGACAACGATGATGAAGGCCTCTAGAAACCCCGGTGCCCCCGGACGCTGCAGGCCCCATCCATTCATCTGCCATGGAGCTCACTTCAGTCTCTTGGCTCCCAGGGCTCGTTCCTGATATCTGCTCTGAAGCCGGGGAGAACCCGTGAGGACAGGTCCACAGAAGTGGCAGAGCCAGACCTGGAGCCTTAAGATCTTGTGGTACAGGCTGGCGAGACAGAAAGGTGGGCTAGTTAGAGAGAAAATGGTCTTCACCAAGTACGTAGAGGGGACTGCAGATAATGGAAACATGGCATTAGAGGCAGGCACCGTCCTTCCCATTTTATGCATGAGGGAAGTGGAGTTCAGCCACAGCTCTCATGAAGTCCACGCGGGGCGTCTTCAGCAATACCAGATAAGGCACACTCTCATCTCTCCTGCCTACTCTCTGTGTCCCAGCCGCCAATGGCTGTTGACTCCCAGCACTGTGGTGACACTGCTTCTACTTGGCTTGACTGATCCCCATGCTTTCAGGGCTCTTCATAAATGAGACTTCCCCCACCCTCTGTCTGAGAAGGGACCCCCTGTCACCACCTGCCAACTGCAGCTATGGCCTGAGAACTGCAGTGCAGTCCCCTGGCACAGCCTGCCTCACTGCGGCGACTTTCTTCAGGCCCTCTCTGAGGGCTGAGAGTGTGTCCCGCACACTACTGAATGAAGTAAGCTAGGCTTCAAGCTGCATCGCTAGCTGTGGAAGTGGGTGGAGCCCAGTGTGAGCCTGTGTGTAGGTAGGATGTGCAGCAGTGGACAAAGTACCCAGATGGGCTGGGTACTCACAGGCACGCTACCTGTAGTCAGAGACATACAGCCTGGCACCAGACAGACTATGCCACTTCCTGCCTTGTATACCTTCCTGCCTCAGTTCTGTGGGAATCATGATTTCCCACATGAGACTCAACACCAGAGCCCCCACTAGCTTATGTGGCACTTTAGCACTAGTTAGAATCATTGCCCTTCCTGTGAGTAGACCTGGGCACACATCATGACCCACCACCTGGAGAGCATCGTGTGTGCTGGGTTTCGGTCCCCGCACAGCTCCATACAATGGCCCTGCTCAGAAGGGTCCCCCTGGTTCTCAGGTCTCTTCCTCGAATTGCCAGGAGCCAGACATTAACTTCCAGTCGGGCTGATCCAGGGCCTGTCCCTGAGCATCTTGGTCTTGATCACTTTCTCCAGGTTCTTCTCACTGTCTGGGACTGGCTAGGCAGCCCTACGACTCCCCCAGACATGTGTCTGGAGCTGCAGATCTACTGTCCAGCACCAGCGGTGCTTAAGTGCTAAGCAGTCTGGCCATTCCCTTCGTGGGAAGATTCCTTAAGACCCAGGATCATAAGGAATGAACTCCTCTGCCACCTCGCCCCAGTCTTCCAAAGGAGATTTACTTGCATATCTACCAGCCCTTTATTTATGGGTTCCCACAGATCTCACCTCTGCAAACACACCCCAACTGGGCTCATGCACTTTTATCCCCAGCCCCCGCTCTGGGCCCCACTGCCCAGGACATGGTGCTCTCCAGAGGACAGCCCACAAGCTCCTCGCCCACAGCGCACTGGACACCCTGTGCCAGACGCCCACCACAGAGCACAGAGCCGTGGCGGTGAGGCCAGCTTAGCTGGAAGGCTGGGGGGATGGCGGGGCCACACCCTTGTGGACCAGGAGGCTTGGGTCCAGCCTGCTAGCATGGGGCCGTTGCCATGGTTGCACAGAGCCCTGCCAGGTGCGTGTGGCCAGTCCCCCAGCTGCCTGGCCTCGACATCAGATAACAGGGCTCTGCCACTGCAGAGGTGAGGACCTGAGTCCTTGCATGCATCCCTGGCAAACCACAGGCCTGCTCTAGGCCCAGCCTGGCCCCAAGGCACCCTCTGTGCTGCAGAACCTCACTGCGCTAAGTGGCCGGGCCCACGGCCTCCAGTGGTTTCTATGCATTCGTTTACTTGTGTTTTCCTTCCTCCTCTTTGAGGTGAACGCCCCTCAGGACAGGATGTTTTCAGAGGAAAATAAAAGCTTCCGGGAGCTGCTGCAGCTGAGCTGCTAGTTGATGTTACTGACACAGTAGGGACTCTGCAGCAGCCCTGAACCTGGGCATCCCCCACCCGTCTGAGTGCCCTGCCATCTAGGAGCAGGCAAAGACACACCCGCAGAGCCTAGCCTGTCTTTGGCGGTAGTTGGTAAGCAAGGCTCTGGGAAGGGAAGTATTTGATAAGTTCAGAGGTTTTGTGCCCCCTGGGAGCAAAGTTAGAAGGCAGGAAGAAAACAGATTTACATACAGGTACAGATTTAAAGATGGTGGTCCCCACTAATAGCTGTCTGTACCTCAAACTGATGAAGGACCAAGTGAATGCTCAGGGTCAGAGACCCTGCAGAGTTCTGCACCCCCTTCACCCCACCCCCTGAATCAGTCTTCCAGCCACTCTGGTGTGTGTGCAATTTGCAGGTGAGGCACAGGAAGCCCAGAGAGGTTAAATGGGACTTGCCCAAGCTCTCACTGACAGATCTGAATTTGATTCCTATCCCTTGGGGTTCCCGATAGAGACACTGCCCACTTGGTAGCAGGCCTTGCAGACAGTGTACCAGCACAAAGACCACACATGTGAGGACCAGGAGCCAAGGGAGTCTGAGATTCACTCCATCTCCTTTTTTTTTTTGGAGACTAAGTCTCGCTATTTTTGCCCGTGGAACTGCAGGCTCACGTTGTCTGAGGTACCACGGACTCAAGCAATCCCCAGTCTCAGCTTCCCAGGTAGCTGGGATTACAGGCGCGCGCCACCGCACCCAGCTATTTTTTGGGACTAGGTCTCGCTGTGTTGCCCTGAGCGGGACTCGAACCGTGATCCCCAGTCCCAGCCACTTCATAGGCTGAAGCTTACAGGCACGAGCCACCGTGCCTGGCTTTTTCTCCATCTCCTTACTGAGACCTCCAGCCCACCAGGGACCTGGGACCACAGATTTAGTCAGCAGCACCCTGCCAAGAATCTTTCTCAGAACAAGGTGGTGAGAAGCATCCGTGGCTCTGAAGCTTGCCCTGTGTGAAGGCACCTTGATCTGTCCCCTTAGGAGGTGATTCTGGTCCTCAGTTGTGAACGACTAAAGGAGACGTGAGAGGTCATTCTCCCATGGGGTCTGGGTCTCCTCCACATTTGAAGAGGAGGGAGATGACAGCTCCTGGTTGCTGGGGTGTTTCCTGTCAGGGCTCATCACAGGGTCTGCGTGCTGCCTAGGAGTAGTATGCAGGAGGGCTGGGCCCACAGTGCTCCCCCAGCCTCTCACATCCAGTGTAAACGGAGGAAGGGGTAGGGCTGCCCAACTGCTATAGGAGCCCTCTTGAGGCAGAGCCCCCCAATGTGACTGAGTGTGGAGATCACAAAACCACATCAGACAGCTCTATGAACACACAACTTGGTGTAACAAAGAAAAACACAGGGGAGAGGACAGAAGACCAAATCCCTAGGAGGGATGGGGCAGGAGCAGCCGAGGGGACCCAGCTATAACTAGACAATCCATTTTCCAAACATCAGTGGAATATGTTGCCGAAGAGTCAAGGTGGAATGATGGGGGAGGCGAGGCGACCCAGCGGTAGATGCCGAGGTGTAAATCCATCCATGGCTCAGGGTTGATAGCACAATGACATGAGCTCATATTTGCATCTACTAATAGTTTTCAAATTTAGATAAAGGGGGGAAAAGACAAAAGCAAGCAGGTCTCTAGAGCAAGGCTTTTCAGGAAGGCCAGCCTTTCTGCCAGGCCAGAGCTACCAGTCCTCGATTTCCTTTGGATTACTGCCCGACTGCTATCGGGTCAGGCTGCTGAACTCCGGACTGGCCTGCAACAACCAGAGCCAGGGAATGGGGAGTGGTGGAGGGCAGCAGCTCAGGAGAGCTGGCAGGCTGCTCTGGTTCCCAGGCAGCTATCCCAAGGCCAGGAGTGGGGGCACACCTATGCCCAGACATGCCCTCAGACTCCAGTCTAGCCCTTCCCAGTGAGCGAGGGTCTAGGGAAACCCAACCCTGGCCCACACAGAGGAGGGCATCAGGCCCAGAGAGGGTGGAGCCAGGACTGTGACCAAAGCCAGAAAGAGGAAGGGATCCACCTCTGACAGTTCCATCTCCAAGGCCATTTATAAATACTTTCCCCACCAACATTTATCCTGGGAGCGCTGCGTTCCCGTCTCCAACCACAAACGCAGTCCTTTGGCTCTGGGAACCTTGACCTTACCAGGCATCCAGGGAGAAAGGCCCAGCCCTCCCCCTGACCCAGAGCTGTGAGGTCATGCCCAGTGCTGGCCGAGTTCAGGGGCCAGCTCCTGAACCCCGTAGAGGTGGGGGTAACACCCAGGTTTGCAGCCTGCAATGCCTCTATCACCACAATTATGCAGCAAAGGGGCAGAGTGGTGAGAGCATAGTCTTTGGGGTAAACCAAATCTTAACCTCTCAGCCTCAGTTTCCCCATATGTAACATGAGAACAATAGTAATACCTACTTTCTCAGCTTCTTGTAAGGATATTGACATTGGGATTGAAAGCCCCCAGCACTTGAGAATTCTCTGACCTTGTCCTGCTGTCCTGGTCATTGTTACTCCTTCCACAGCTGTTTGCTGAGCACCTACTGTGTGCCATGCCCTCTGCCAGGCATAGGGAACTCAGCTGTGAAGAGGGCAGATGTGGCCCTGGCCTTGTAGAACCTCTTCAGCCCTTTCTGATCCAAGCCACCATTCCTGAAACCCCCAGGGCCATCAAATCTCATGGCCTCAGCAAACCTGGCTTCAGCTGTCCCCACACCCTGCGGACGACCATCACCCCCAGCCCCACCCATAGGTTGCCCACCACAGCTGGGCGGCTCTCCGGGCTGCGCACTGCTTCAAAGCCTACCAGCAAGGTCTGGGTGGCTGCCGCAGCCCGGCACACACTTAGTGGCCGCCCTGCCTGGGCCCCACCATCAGGCAGAGCTCTTGCTGCTGCTGCCGCCACCGCCGCCGCTGCCGCTGCTGCCGCTGCTGCTGCTGCTGCTGTGGTGGTGGCTGTGGCGGCAGAGCTCTCCGAGCTCTGAACATCCTGAGGGCCCACCCACCCTCCACCGCTGGGCCACCAGGCAGCCACAGAGCCATCTGATTTGAATGAAACTTCAAACTTAATGACTTTCATGCTGGTTATTTAAAACGCAATGTAATTTTCTTAAACACCCTATTATTTCCTTTGATAGCTACAAAGCTTCCCCCAATCCCATAAGCATGTTTATTTTTAGGGAAAAGAGTGGTTAGCTCTTGGTCATAGAGACCATAGGGAGAAGGAACCCACAGAAAGCAGGGCAAAGAGTCAATCCTAACCACCCGGAGGCCCACAGCTGCCCTGTCTTCCTGCTGGGGCAGGCTGGCCATGGCACCAGGGGGCCGAGGCAGGCGCCTGCCCTTATCACACCTGGACTCCAGTCAGTGGCTCTCCTGTCTGCCACCTGACAGAGGCCAAGTCCCCTGCCACAGGGGCCCAGTGTTGTTATAGGTGAGCCAGTTCCCTGGTTTCCCAGTGAGCCTCCCACAGACATTCCAGACATGGACACGGCTAGGGGAAAGGTCCTGGGCCACCACACACCCTGGGCTGCCTCCTCCTGGCTCTTCCAGACATTCTGCCCTGGGGGAGGCCTGGGGCCTGAAGTTTGACTGGCTGCATGAGATCTGCCTCCAGATAAAGTAGCCCTAGGGAGCGGCTGCCCACGCAAGGAGGGTGGGCGTGACCCTACCAGTTGGGGCTCCCTGGCAAAGGAGGTGGCCTGGTGGGTGTGCGTGCAGAGGTCAGCTGAGCCCCACCAATGCGGGGCGTCCTCTGGGAGTGGCTATTTTTAGATCCCAGGCTTTCATGTGGCTGAATGATGTGGAGTTTACAAAGCATCGGTAATGCGTTTCAGATGGCGGCCCAGCAGGCTGGGAGGCTGGGCCCACTGCCACCAGAGCCAGGTCAGAGTTAGTCAGAATAACCTCAGGCTGGACTCCTGTCACCTGTCTGTCTCTCCTAACCCTCTCTAGTCTGAGGAGAATGCTGGCCTCACAGCCCTTGCAAGGCCCAGAAAACCTCACCTGATGTCCACTAAGCAGCAGGCCTCTCCAGTCAACAACTGACCAAACCTTGGAAATTCTCCAGGCCAAGGGTCCTCACCCCCATTTCAGAGGAGTAACCTGAGACCTAGAGGAGTTGACACACTTGCTGGAGGTCTTCACACAGCCGGAGAGGAGGTGGGCTGGGTGGCCTGGCTTCTTTTCTATCACAGCCCCCTGCCCTCATGGGCAAAATGGGCGTTCTGGGAGAGTTACTGGCTACCATTCACTAGGCTGGGCCAGCCCAGGTATGGCAGGGTAGGGCAACCTAACCAGGTAAAGCCCCAAAGCCACTGTTCCTGGGGCCATTCCCTGCCCATCTGTGCTTGCAGTCTCATTCACATCTTGTCATTTGTAGCCGACAGCGGAGGGTCCAGATGACGCTCCCATCCTTGGAAAAAAGCCTTGGTTGTGTCAATGGCAGCGGGTGGGGGAAACGCTTATTTGGTGGGGTGTCTGCTTCCATTACTCTCCAGGGGGCGGGGGCTGTGGAGTTGGCCGCAGGGATGTGAGGGCTGTGTCCCCTCCATCTCTGGGCTCTAAAGCTGTGTCTGCTAGCATGGCCCATGTAGGCAGCCTTCCTCAGGAGAGGGGCAGGTCAGACATCCCACCAGGGCTCTGATCTGGCCAGAGAGAGAGACAGCAGCCTCTATGCAGCGGGGTAGAGGACTCAGCAGAGGAGCCTCATGTTCTAGCAGGACCAGAAGGGGAAACGAACCCTAGGGGAAACAAACCCAGCCAGGCTGCAGCTTGGAGAGACATGCAGGCCGAAGCTGAAGTTGGCCATACCTTCTCTTCAAGGAAAGAGGAGGTACTGGGTCAAAACCCAAGCATCCTAAGCAGCAAACTGACTGAAGAAAGAAGCTAACAATGTCCTGGGTTCTCAGCAACCCTCCCCAGACCTGGCTTCCTTAAGGCCTCCTGGAGACAAAGCCGATAAGAGGTGCTTTCCATAGCCTGACTGAATCAACAACAGGTTGCAGGACCAGACATCTTGGGGTCAGGCCCCCCTGTAAACAGAAGCCAAGACCCTGGACTCATGATGCTGGAGTCAGATGAAATAATTTGAAAATAAAACTTCTACCTCAGAGGCACCCTTGCCTTGCCTGTGTCAGCACTCAGGTGACTGGTGCCCAAAGCCCACTCCTCCCTTGGCCCTGCTTATACTCCTCCAGGCACCCCTGTGCCTCCCGGCATCTGCCCTGCCCCAGCTGCCAGCCTCGCCCTCCATGTCCAATTCAAACCATCTGCTGATGGGCACACCCTGCCTTTTGTGCTGCCAGCATACTACATGTGCCCACCAGCCACTCCCAGGATCCAGAAGCACTGCTGCCTGGGCACCGAGGTCACATGCTGGGTGCTGGACGTCAGCCCTTCTCCAGTCTCACTCACCTCATGCCCCTCACAGACCGGGGCTTCAGATGTTCCTTCCAGTGACTGAGAACAGACTGATTACTGATTTCTGTCTCTTTTCCTCTGGGTAAACTGCCACCTCTCCCCCCAGTATTCTGTTCTCACCTGTAGAGGTTCCGAGCCAGCTGAAAGCGTTGCTGCTACCCCCTCCTCAGTGTCCCTTAATCAGTTTGGGTGGAACCTCTGAGTCTCTAGGAGTCTCTTTGCCTTGCTAGGACTGTGCTCTGCAGGAGCAGAGGCCAAGGGTGAGCTAGGAGGTAGGGGTCGGGGGCTCAGTAAATGCTGGTAGAGGTCAGACCCAGGAGTCTAAACACAGCAGGCAGCACTGAGGCCCTGACAGCTGTCCCCTTTGCACGGCCTTGCAGAGCTGGCTGCGTAAAGGAGGGAGAGTGTCACAAGTTCTAGCCCAGGCTCTGCCTCAGGAGTCGCCTACCACCCACTGGGCACGGTGATGTTCATAAGATTCCTTCAACGGAGAATTCCTCCCTCGGTGGTTTCCACTCATGAAGTATTAACTGTGTGCCAGGTATTTCACATGTTAGCTCAGCTTAATCCATCCCACAGTAACCCCAAGAGGTGTGACCCCTCATTATCCTGCTTTTCAGATGAGGAAATTAAGGCCCACAGGTGTTAAATAACTTACCCAGGGTCACTCAGCCAAGGTGTGGCAGGTTTGGTACTGGAAGGTGGGTCTTCCAGGCTCTGTGCCTTCCTCTTCCATTCCTCTACAGGGTCCTGAAAAAGTCCCCCCTTGATCTGGCCTGACAAGCCCACCTGCAGTAGGAGGGCAGTTACTGAAGCTCTAGTCACTGTGCCGTTGGGGGAGGGGGCCCTGTGACCTGATAAAAACACCTGTTTCCTCCAACAGAGTCTTGTTTGTACACAGCAGCAGGAAGCAGCCAGTCACAAGGTATAAGGGAGTGTGACTATGGCTCTGGGACCGCAGAGGTTGAGGGGGCTGAGGGAAGTGGTGTCTCCCTTGCCCCTCCATGCAGCCTGTGCCCACCCCCATCCAACCTGACCTCACACCTATGGGACTTGAAACCATGACCCTGTAGCTCAGTTCAGCTTCCCTTTCTGCAGGAGACGGGGTGGGGTGTGGTTACTGGAGACCTAGGAGAGGGACCACCCAGGCTTCCCCCCTTCAACTCTACTCACACCTCAGTCTCGGGGTACCTGGGGAAGTGAGTAGAGCTCCTATGGGTATTCCTGTGCTGGCTTGTGGAAGTGAAACTGGTAGAGCGGAGGAAGAACCCCGGGTCCCGGTGACCCATCTAGGGATCTTTATGAACCCCCTGACCTGCTGAGCTAGAGTAGTGGTCCTAATAGTGCAGCCCCTTGGGACAGGTTAGGGTAGGGGTCTTCAGGGATGGCCTTCTTCATGGTGCCTGCCTGGCCCTGAAAGGCATCTTGGCAAGGACCCACCCTGAAGGAAAAGCTCCCAGGCTCCCCCTGGTAGCAGTGAGGAGGGCTGCAGATTTTCCTTGGCTGGTGCAATACCACCTTTCCAGTTAGGAAAGAGGGCAAATCAGAAGGACTTCCAAGTCCCATTGCCCACCAGGGACATAGTAAATGAAGACGAGAGCGCAAACTCCACACTGGCCCTGCTTTGGTGCTGCAGGAACCTGCAGTAATACAAGGTAACAGGGAAGCAAAACACTATGGCTCTTCCTACCTCCTGACCACATAATTCTCTTTGAATATTATGCTCCAGGAAAATAGTCACAATGGAAACTAAGGCATGATTTGTGCAGGGCATCATTGCACTGTTAAAGAAGGCAGCCTTGTGATCAGACAAGCCATTCGGGTCATACACGAACACTGAGGACAGGCAAAGATGCTGGACAGTGGGATGTGCGGACCTGGAAAATGCACTCCACCTGCTAGGGGAACCTTGGGACAGGACAAGAGGTGGTAGATGCAGGGTGGTCCTGTGAGAAAAGGCCTGAGAATGAATCAGAAGCTAATGACCAGGAGGCTCTTTGTACTTTTTCTCCCTTATAAAGTAGCTAATATCTTGTGTAAAGGATTCTAAATTGCTGGGATGGGCATTGCTCCAGATAAGTCTTTGGTGGTGGGAGAGTATTTTCAGGATGGAGTAACTATGGCTTCAGGAATCCAGATGAGGTAGGGCCATGAAGAGGTTCCAGATCTCTAGGTCCCTGTGGCCCGAAGTGGAGATATAGGCCTTCTTGTGGGGCCTCTCACATGGGGCCTGTCCCTTAGTATCCAGAGGAGCCAGGACAGTAAGGGAAACAAGATCAATCCAGGATGTAACCCTCTTGCCCTGCTGGGACACAGGCCATGCTGGCATCTCCCTGGCACTGCTACCTTCAAAGCTCCCTCCAACTCTGGCAGGAGGAGCTCACCATTGCCACTGTGCAGGTGAGGAAATGAAGACTCAGAAACTTCTGACAGATGGGCTGTCTTTGGATTAAGCATGTCAAGTGTGTATCTTTGGCTTAAGCCCAGAGTAGTGCCCACCACCTGGGCCTGCAGAGATGCCAGAGTGGGCAAGGCAAATGAAATTTGGGGGGGGAGGAGGAAGGGTCCCACAGGGCAGCCAGAAAAGGCCCCTCTGAGAAAGTGACATCTGAATTTGGCCCTAAATGAAGACTGAGAAGGTGACAGCTATGTGAAGAACTGGAGAAGAGTGTTCTAAGGTGAGGGAAGAGCACAAAGGTAGGAAAGAACACAACAGTTGTAAAACACCTC